>JAVCKV010570095.1:0-10141 GCA_032274145.1 Herpochondria borealis | reverse complement strand
ACGTCATTCAAGCCGTGACGCACCTCAAGCCGTGACGCACCTCAAGGCTTGACGTCATCGATCGACCGTCCGTCCGTCAACCGTCCACGCACGACTGAACCGTCCGTCCGTCAACCGTCGTACGAAGCAAGACTGAATAGATCCGGATCCAACTCTGCAGCCCCACAGCCTACTAACCTACACAAGTTGACTGTGCCATTGAATCTACTAGCCTACAGAGCTCCACTACAGCCTCACTGCAGACCTGCTTTACTCACAGCTACAGAGCTTGACTACTCCATCACTCCTGTGTGACAGAACAAGATTACAACTTCCCTTGTTTGCAACCTTGCTCCGGCACTGTTGTTGAGGAAGCCGTCTGTTAAGGTCAGGCCGGAGGCTCTCGTGTTGCTGCATCAATTAGATGGACATTGTCACTCTCTTCCAGGACCAACACTTCACACTGCAAGTCCTGTTCTTTTGTGAGTTGCCTTCCACTCTCAGGATCTCCACAGCTGACGACACCTCTGTGATCCCACTGCCTCTTGTTGAGCCTGCTCCAAGTCATCATCAGGAACCGGATCATCCCTATCCTGAAACTGAGCACTCCATTCCTGGAACTGGTCTTGTCTTCTACACCATTGAAGTCCCACAAGAAGATTTCCACTCACAGCTTCCTGTTGATTGGACCCAGTTTGGCATCACTGAACCACCTCTCACTGATCGAGAGCAACTAGAACAGGACCTCATAGAACATCACTGGGACGACCCTCCATTCTACACCTGATGAGCGTCTCTGGAGAAGGCCAACTCCGGCCTAATGGCTCTTGGCTAAGCACCCTTGGAAAGGGACAATCCCAACCACCTGTCACTGCTGCAGCTCAAGTTAGTTTTGGAGATGCTGCATCCACCATTCAAGACAACCGGTCTGTTGTTGCTGATGCCATTGAACCTCCTGCTACTAACCCAGTGTCGTCTCCAGTCCTCCAGGACCCCACCGCTCCCAGACGTGCCCCTGCACCTAGAACAATCCATGATGGAGACGATGACTCCTCCATTGACTCGGATGGATTCGTGGTCAACAACGGCACAGCTGCCCGCGGTCACATTGGCGATCCTCCTGCAGAACAAGAACCCTCTGGTCAACCCGTGAACAAATGGAAGCAACATGCATCTGCTGCTGCTTCCATTCTCTCAACTGATTCCCCTGACAACCGAACAGAAGGTTTGACCTCCGGGTCCCCTCCTGTGTTGACGTCTCTGTCTAGAACCAAAGTTGGAAGAAAGCTTGCTCCCAGTTGGAAGACACTTCCTCCAACTGAGACTGGAACCCCAATTCCAGTCGACCCTGGTGGATCCATCCTTGCAGTTGAGGCAGCATCCACCACTGCTTCTCTCCTTGGATCTCCTCCTGCGCCATCCGGCAACCAAGTCAGTGCCAGTGCCCAATCCATGGTCTCCTCGTTGGGAACACCCCTCCTTCTTGGCTTGTCCCAACACTTCACTCCAGTCAAGGCCCCTCAGGACATTCGAATGAACCCTGTGTCCCATGCCATCTGCCTGATCCTCGACGATGTTGCATGCCATGAGTCCAGCCCCCTTGATGTCCTCCAAAGTGTCAAGACCTGTGTCACAGAGAACCTCGAGAAGCACAACCTCAACTCCATGACCACCCTGATCAAGTCTGATTCTGCCTCGCGCATGCTTCTGTCACGGGCCATCATTGTGGACTTCCTTGGTGACGACCAGACCGATGACAATCTCTTGGAACACCTGCGAGCTGATTCCACTGTGTTCGATTGCCTGAAGCTGCTCCAAGTTGCTGTGGCCCTGCCGGATTTGCTGCTGGCGCACCTGCAGTCCCATGACAGCTATGACACAATTCCTGTGTTTCCCCACCGCACCAGTCGTTCTTTCTCTAGTCTCATGCTTGACCTGGCATCTAATCACAACCAACTTCGCCTTCAGCTGGTTCCCAGTCCCGCCCCGGAACCCACTGGTCAACCTCCATCTAGTCGAACCTTGGCTTCACCTCCACCTTCTTCTGTGGACTCTGCCTCTGTGACCTCCGTGCCCAGGACCAACGTCCTCACCTTCGCTCCCATGATCCACCGTGACCCCACTGTCTCTGTGGCCCATGACCTTGACTTCCTGGACCCACCACCTAAATCCAGCAGTCACTGGGAAGGTCGCTACATCCTGGATGGCATGACCCGCCGTTGGACCACCTACACCAAGCCTTTAGTTGATGCCGCCCTCCCTCGCAACATTCCTGATGGAAATGAGCACTGGACCAACATCACCAAGCCCAATGGAGACTTCATCACTGTGCACGGCATCCGCATCCCATCAGCTGATCCCTCGCACCCCTTTTTCAGACACCCTCCTGCTGCTTCGTCCCCTGCGTCCGTTAGCCGCATCAATGCTCGAGGACCTCGGATCACAGCACCCAACACCACTGCCTACTCTGGACCCTTCCCCTCTGCATGGAACCAAGCTTTCGTTCGACACAACCAAGCTCCAAGTCCTTTTGCCTCGACTCATGTTGCAACTCCACACAAGTTGCCTCCTCAGCCACACAGTCATGGCGCCCCTGGACTTCCTGGTGGTGCTCCTGGTGGTGCTCCTCCTCCTGGCGGTGGACCCCCTCATGGTGGTGGACCCCCTCACCGTGGCCCTGGCCCACCCCCCAGCTCTGGTTTTGGGCCTGCTCCAACTCCTGGTGGTCATCCTGGTCCCTCAGGCACCCACACCACGTTCAACACTGTTCCTGATCCCCGAAGCAAGTTCAACCCCAAGGCCGACGTCAACATCTACCCAACCATCCACAGCATTGAGCAATTCCACAACTGGTTTCCCCAGGTGCGCATTAACTTGCGGGTTCACCGGATGGAGCACATCATTGATCCTAGCTACACCCCTGGACCCAACGACTACGAAGATTTCACCCTCCGCAACCATTGGGTCTTCTCCATGCTCAACAAGACTGTGAAATATGGCTCTGGCATCCGCATTGTCAAGGACTTCTACTCCTCTTCTGACGCCCAATCTTGCATGGCTGCCCTCATTGCCGACTCCACTGCATCCGTGGGAGGTCAGATCTACACCTCCAAGATCATGCAGCAGCTCACGTCGATCCGCTGGTCCTCCACCAACAACAGTGATTGTGCCACCTTCTTGCGCTCCTTTGATGACCTTGCCCAGGAATATGATGCTCGCACTGGCAAGCCCCTTGCAGATGAGTTTCTCAAACAACTCCTCATGGCTGCCCTGGAACCCCATCCAATTCTGCGTGACATTGCAGCCCGTGATCGTGAGCAAGCCATTCGCACTGGACGCCTGTTCTCCTACCTTGAATACTACCGCTCGTGTGAGGCATCTGCAGACACCCAAGATTCTGCCCATGCCAATCACTCGCCCCGCCGTCGTGTGAACATGACTGATTTTGAACCTGATCTCACTGAAAACGAGTCCTACCAAATCTTCATGACCCTCACTGATGCTTCCAGAATCGGCCAGACTGTCTGGGACACCATGACCTCTGAACAGAAGACCAACTGGATCCGCGGATTCCCCGCTGAACTCCGAGCTCAAATCCTAAACAACACTGTTGACCCTGGTTCCCAACCAACCAGACGCCCTCCACCTGGTCGTCCCCCTCCTGGACAAGGAGCTGACCGCCGTTCCCGATCTGCCAATGCCCACGAGTTGAGCCCTTCACAGGAGTCCTCTGAGCCAGACCCCGACCCTGACACAGATCCAGAGGTCACCTCTGCCTCCATTGATGTCAACACCGCCTCCTCCACTGGCCCTCAACCGAGACCCACTTCCTTTGCTTCCACCAATGACCGTGCCTCTACCCTTGCCAATGCTGCCCCTGGTGACCCTCGTCGTCTGCTGGCCGGCAAACCCAAGTCCAAGGCCAAGTTTCGTGCCAGCCTTGCTGACGTTTCCCATGAGTCCCAGGCTGCCAGCACTGTGAATGACTACTGGAAGGAGGATGCCCCCATTGACCCGGCTCCGGATTTTCCCTAGGGCCTCGACCAGTTCCCAACTGCTCGAGCCGCCCTGACCCACCTGGGAAACTCAACTCCTGCGGAGGGACCTTGCCGTCCCCTCAACGCTCTCAAGGCATCGGTGTGTTCACACACACCATCTACCACACCCGTCACAAAGCCCACGCCTCTGCTCACTCTGCCAAACGTGGCCTAATTGATCGAGGTGCCAACGGTTGCCTCTTTGGACCCTCTGACTGGAATGGTTTTCGCGACTCTGGACGTGTTGTGGACGTCGGAGGCATCGACAACCACGAATGCACCAACCTCCGTGTTGGGTCCATGTTCTCTGTCACTGAAACCAACCAAGGCCCTGTTGTCCTTGCCCTCCATGAAGGAGCCCTCATGCACGGTGGAAAAACCATCCTGTCTGCTGTTCAACTTGAAGATTTTGGATGTGTTGTCAATGAGAAAGCCCCCAATCTTTCTGGCATCTACCCCCACATTGTCAAAGATGGGTTCACCATTCCCCTGTTCATCAAAGCTGGCCTACCCTACCTCAACCTGAGACGTGCCACCGCCATTGAGCTTCGCACCTTGCCTCGTCTGCACCTCACCTCTCCTCAGCAATGGGACCCCAGCAAACACGACTGCTCTGTGCCTGACGACTGGGCCATCCAAAACCCCCCAGCCAGCCGCCTCCTTCAACAAATCCCTTTTGATTCTGAGGGCAACATCCTCCCGTGTCCTGACACCAAGGATTCCACCCAAGATGATCGCCTCCAACGCAACTCTGTTGACCGCCTAGGCATTCATGCTTTTCTTGCCTCTCTTGACCCGTCCATCTCGGTCAATGAGACCCAACGGCGCTCTGCTCGCCTCCGCCAGCCCAAGAAAACCCTGCCTCCCAAAGAGCCCCCTCCTGACGCTCCTGGGGAGCCTACCGCTGTTCCTTTTTCCCCTTCCGGGGAGATGATGCCACCTTTGGCCGCAAGGAAAGGATCAAAAGCCACAGCACACAGCTCTGGGGAGACACACGACCCTCTCTACAATGACCCAGCTTGTGATTCTGACGAGGACAGTTACTACGCTGATGTGAACTACCTGCATGACCGAGACAGAGACTCGGATGTGTCCACCACTGACTCTGAAACAGAATCTGACACAGACGATGAGAATGCAGTCAGGCCTAGTTTCAACAACAGGGCCAAGACCTTCACACAGCTGGAAGCATTCCCTAAAGAGACCAGACGAGCCAGACATCGGGATGCCTTCTACAGGAGACAACGCAGATTCTTCCCTGGAACTGGGATGCACTCCATTAAGAAGACCTTCCAGGCAACCACCCAACATGGAAGCCGAGGAGCCACTGCAGGGCCAAAGCTCACCAACACGCACATTGCCCCAAATCCCATTCTGAATGTTCCCAGGAGACAAGAAGATGTCGCCACTGACACCATCTACTCCAACACTCCTGCTGTTGACAATGGGTCCACCGCTGCCCAATTCTTCATTGGAAAGACCTCCCAATTTAGGACTCTGAGACCTTGCGGGAAGTCTGATGCCCAGTTCACCCAAGCCCTGATGGACGAGATAAGATCCATGGGAGCCATGAACACCCTGTTGAGTGACAAAGCCAAGGCACAAATCAGTGACACAGCAACGTCGATCCTCAGACTGTTCTCCATTGACCACTGGAACATTGAGACAGGCAAGTCGAACCAGAACCCTGCTGAGATTGGGCTAAGCACGACATTGCCCAAACTAGAAGAACTGCTCAACACCAGTGGAGCACCAGCAAACTGCTGGCTTCTGGCAGGAACCTACCTGTGTGAACTGGAGAACCACCTAGCCAGAAAGAACCTAGGTTGGAGAACAGCCACGGAGTGGATCCTAGGTCACACACCCGACATCTCAGTTTTCCTGCAGTTCCAGTTCTACGAACCAGTCTTCTTCAAGCAACAGGAGAATGACAGGTGGGACAAGTCCAACGAAAGGCTAGGTCGTTTTGTGGGAGTCTCCACCAAGATTGGACATTCCATGACTTACAAGATCCTCACTGAGGACAACAAGGTCATCGCCAGGTCTGAAGCCAGAACAGCTAGAAGACAAGGCCTTGAGTTTGACAATGTCAGAGCCATGAATGAATCACCTAAGCTGGCAATGGCCCTAAAGTCTGAAATCGACAAGCAGCTTCTGTTGGACAACCCCAAGCCAACACATGCTGAGGAAGCCGAAGCAGATGTTGAGAGAAGAGAGTTCACAGGCGAGGCACCGACCATTGATGCCTCAGGACTGCTCAACCGAACATTCATCTCCAACCCAGATGAGAACGGGGAGCAAAGCCGAGTCAAAATCATTGGCATGGAGACCACCGACAGAACTGATGGCAGTGGAAGAGATCCAGTTCTCCAATTCAAGGTGAAGCATGGGGAGAAGGTCTGGAAAGAAGTCTTGTCCTACAACAAGATGCTAGAATGGATTGACAGAGATGCAGACAAGACTGACCACCACAACATTGACGCCATCATCAACCACAGAAGGGCCAAGCTCAAATCCACCAAGGGTGACTGGGAAGTGCTAGTCCAATGGGCCAATGGACAGACCACATGGAACTGTCTCTCACTGACCTACAACGGTGACCCAATCACTGTGTCACTCTACGCCATGAAGAACAAGCTGTTGGAAGTTGATGGGTGGAAGAGGTGCAAGACACATGCCAAGAACACTAAGAAGTTCGCACGCATGGTGAACCAAGCCAGACTCAGATGCAACCGGTTCAAACCTGTCTTCAAGTTTGGATTCCAAGTTCCCAGAGATCACAGAGAAGCTGTGCTCATTGATGAGATGAATGGGAACACCAAATGGCAAGATGCCGAAAAACTAGAGATTGTGCAACTCAACCAGTACAACACATTCAAAAGTTTAGGGCTCAACGCACCCACACCAGAAGGCCATCAGAAGATCCCCTGTCACATGATCTATGATGTTAAACATGATGGGAGACACCGCGCCAGATTTGTCGCAAATGGAAGCAGGACCCAGACCCCAGTCTCTTCTGTGTACTCAGGAGTGGTTTCACTGCAAGGAATCAGAATGGTGACCTTCCTGTCGGAACTCAACGACCTGGAACTGTGGGCAACCGATGTGTCCTGTGCTTACCTGGAAAGTTACACAACAGAACAAATTGTGTTCACTGCTGGTGCTGAGTTTGGAGAACTTGCCGGACACACCATGCTTGTGGTTAAGGCTTTGTATGGACTTCGCGGTTCAGGAAAGGCTTGGCATGACCGAATCTTCACTGTCCTAAGAGGAATGGGATTTGCCCCTTCAAAAGCAGAACCAGACATCTGGATGAGGGCCAAGGAAGACCACTACGAGTACATAGCCTGCTATGTGGACGACCTCCTCATCTGTTCCAAAGATCCAGGAGCCATAATCAAGTCACTGGAAGCCCCGCCTCACAGCTTCAAGCTAAAAGGAACTGGACCTGTCACTTACCATCTTGGATGTGACTTCTTCAGAGACCCTGACGGCACCCTGTGTGTTGGACCCAGAAAGTACATCGAAAGGATGGTGGAACAATATGTTGCCACTTTTGGCTGCAAGCCCAAGCCCAGAAAGTCCCCCTTGGATGCTGATGACCACCCAGAGCTAGACACGTCTCCCTTGCTAGACGATGAAGGGATAACACAGTACCAGTCCATCATTGGAACCTTGCAATGGGCAATCACTTTGGGAAGATTCGACATCGCCGTTGCTGTCGCCACTATGTCCTCATTTAGTGCAGCTCCCAGGAGAGATCACATGCTCAGACTCCAACGAATTGTTGGTTACCTGGCTGGAATGAAAGATGGATGCATCAGAGTCAGGACCCAGGAGCCAGATTACTCTGACCTGCCTCAGAAGGACTATGATTGGTCTAAGTCAGTCTACGGAAATGTCAAGGAGGAATTCCCCAAGGATGCTCCACCACCTCTTGGAAAGAGGGTAATCACGAGCTCCCACGTCGATGCCAACCTGTTCCATGACCATGCCACTGGAAGGTCAATGAACGGTGTGCTGCACTTTGCCAATGGAACCCCACTGGACTGGTTCGCCAAGAAGATTCCCACTGTGGAAACTGCCACTTACGGCACTGAATTTGTTGCAGCCAAGAACGCATGCCAGCAGATCATGGGACTCAGGCTAACCCTGAGATATCTTGGAGTGGAAGTCCATGGTTCCAGCTTCCTCTTTGGTGACAATGAGTCAGTTGTGAACAGCAGTGCAATGCCTGATTCTCCCAACAAGAAAAGGCACCATGCCCTCTCCTTCCACTACACAAGGGAGGCCATTGCATCAGGCGCAGTGAGATTCCACCACCTCAAAGGTGTGTTGAACCCCGCAGACATCCTGAGCAAGCATTGGAAGTATTCAGCAGTTTGGCCGATGCTTCAAGCCGTCCTCTTCTGGAGAGGTGACACAGCAGAGCTGTTGCACCCTGACCACTCTGGCTAAATGCACGCCAGAGGGGAGTAATGAAATCTAGCGTTTATGCAGAGGGTTCAGGTTACTCCATAAGATCGATCGTGACCAACGGTTGACAGACGGACGACGGATGACAGACAGACGATGGCTAACAGCCATCCAACGGATCGACTCAACCGATCCAAAGATCCAAATGCAGGTCGGGTCACTGAGCCTATCGCCGTCCACTAGTTAAACACTAGCGCTGGGACTACGAAAGGCAGAGTTGCCAAGCCTTCATCACAACTTCGAAATAAACAATATAACACACACTAGCCCTTACTTAAGCCTACTACAGTAGACTACAAGGGATCGTGTTGCACACTCAAGGAGATACATATTTATAAGCAACAGCAGTCCAATGGAGCAACTGGCGCGAGCATTGGTGCCCACCGCACCCACCGCATGCTTGCAGGGGAAGGGCTTGCAGCACTTCTTTGTTGAAGCAATGTGGTGGGGACATTGCTGGTGGCTCACGGTGTCGGCTTGATGGATTGTTTGTTGTTGTCCGCACTGCAGTTGCATTGCAGTGGACAGGAGTGGCAGCACTCCTTCAGTTGAGACAGGCAGACTAGAACCCCACCACCCACCACGACAGGCAAGACTTCGTTCGGAAGCATGACCAAGCTTGGCGAGTTGCGGTTTGGTTCCCATTTGGATGGGCTGGTGTTTTGCACTGTTTCACTGTGCAAATCACATTTGAGACCTTCTCCGTCTCTTCGATCCGACGGTCGACACACCTTCATTGGACCCCTGTTGAGGGCGAAACAGATCATGTTGGAAGCACGCTGGCAAGGGCTTTCCAACGGTCACCATGTCAAATTTTGGGACAAAACGGGTGACAGACAGACGGGTGGTGGGGTTCTAGTCTGCCTGTTTTAGTTGGCGTTGTTCCGGCAGCGATGTCTGGTTGTGTTTTCGGAGCAAATTTCAGAAGTTTGCGGTGAACCCACCAAATGCATAATTGGCCTGCTCGTTTAGCTCAGTTGGTTAGAGCGCACGCCTAATAAGCGTGAGGTCACGAGTTCGATCCTCGTAATGAGTACACTTTTTCCTTTCGAACAGGGGTCAGGCCTCTGGCCGTTTGTCAGCTTGCACATTGTCGGGTCTGTTGGAGTGTGAAGTCGGCAAGAGTGATCACAGAGGTGGGTTTTGTTGGTGGATCAATCAGTCGAATTGTTGTTGGCCGTGATGGATCGCCGGTGCTCTTTGTGACCGTCGACAACTGCCCTTTAGGATTTGCACCATGCCCCAGCCCGACCGTGCCAGCTTGCAGTTCGCTGTCACTGCCAACTCCTTTTGGGTTGGACCAGGAAACCAGTTTGGACCGGATTTCCTCAGAGAAGGGATCCCGGTCCGCGGAAGCACACCCCACCCGCTCCACCTGCTCCCATGTTTGTGGTGTCAGTGGCGCCGCCAAAGTCAGAACTCTGTGGGACGAGTTAGGAGAGGCAGGGCTGGAGATTGCCAAACTCCGGCGCGGGGCCGCGGGTTGGAGAGCGGATGTTCAAGAAAGGTGTTCAAGAAACTTGGGGTGATGGCACGGAGTTGTTGGCAGTGATGACACCTAGAGATCTGACAAGAAGTCTTAACAACAATCATGACCACATTGATGAGTGGCTAGGGGTGGCACATCCAATGTCAAGGATAGCACACAT
>JAVCKV010570094.1:0-33018 GCA_032274145.1 Herpochondria borealis | reverse complement strand
CCATCGTCGAATGCAAAGTGAGCAAACTACGACAATGTGAGTTATGGGTATGATTGTACAATACAGTTGTGTGAGCATGTAGTAAGTAGCATTGCAGTATTAAAAGGAAGGATACAGATGGTACAGTTGATTATAGTAAAGTGCAGAGTATTTCTTCGGCTGACTATGGCGGTTTAATTTCTTATGCTCGGCCTGTAGTTGTTAAAAAATGGGCAGACCGCGAAGACATTAATTTAATGTGGGGAACGAACTTTAAAATAATTCATAGAAGCATCGGAAGTATGGCAAATGCTTGGGGTGTTGGTATTGACTTTGGTTTGCAAGGTCGTTTTGGTCGTTGGAAGCTAGGTGCTGTAGTAAGAGATATTACCACGACTTATACGGTTTGGTCTTTTAGCCTAACAGAGCGAGAGAAGCAAGTATTTGCGCAAACGGGCAATGAAATTATATCAAGAAGTAGTGAGGTAAATACGCCAAGAATGATTTTAGGGGGCGGGAGAGTTTTTCCTATTAATAAAAAATTGAGCGTTTTGGGCGAGCTGAATTTGGACGTAACAACAGACGGACAGCGCTACGCTAATTTAATAAACATAAAACCTTTTAGTATTGATCCAAGATTAGGCGCAGAGGTTAATTATAACAATAAAGTTTATTTGAGAACGGGTATGGGGCAGTTTCAGAGAGTATCTACTGATGCTGATACTACGGGCGAGGATAAAAGAACGCTTTTTCAACCGACATTACGGCAAATTCCAGATTTTCTTGATCAGGCACGGCCTGAAGGTCCACATATTTGGCGGCAAATTCATAAAATTATTAAAATTAACCTTTGAGTTATGCCAACAATAACGCACGAAAATCTTGACGCATTAAATGCTATTGTAACTATTGAATTAGCAAAAGCTGATTACCTTCCTAAAGTAACCACTAAGCTAAAAGAATATCGTCAAAAAGCGCAAATCAAAGGTTTTCGTCCAGGTAAAGTACCGATGGGCATGATCAAACGCAAGTTTGGTACAGGTGCTTTGATTGATGAAGTGAATGAAATCGTTGGAGAAAACATGAACAAATACTTCAGTGATAATAAAATGAAAGTATTGGGTCAGCCACTTCCTATCGAAGATGATAAAATAGTCCTTAACATCAACAAACCAGAAGACTATACTTTTAAATTCGAATTAGGTCTAGCACCTGAATTTGAAGTTCAAGGCGTTTCTACAGATACAGTACTTCCTTTCTATGACATTGAGGTTGCAGAAGAAGAAGTTCAAAAAGAATTAGACCAAGTTCGTAGAAAATATAGTGAAGGTTTTGAAGAAAACGTTACAGATGTTGTTGAAGAAGATATGCTTGCAATTAGCTTGCACGAACTTGAAAACGGTGCAATAAAAGAAGGTGGTGTTGTTAGAGAAGAAACGTTTTTGGCATTGAGAGATATCAAAAATGAAGCAGTAAGAGGCGATTTGCTAACGGCTACTTTAAACGATCATTTTGATGTTAATGTCTATACTTTAGAAGATAAAGAGCCTTCTTACATTCGCAAGCACATGCTTGGAATTGAAGAAGAGGCAGAAGTTAACGATATGTTCCGTTTGACAATCAAAGAAATCAAGCGTGTAAAATTAGCAGAATTGAATGAGGAATTCTTTAAGAAGTTATTCCCTAATGAAGAAATTGCTACAGCAGAAGAATTTAATACAAAAATTCAAGATGAAATTTACAAAGGCTACAAACAAAGCTCTTTGAGTCATTATACGGATCTAGTATTTGATTACCTTGTTGAAAATAATGAAATAGAATTACCTCAAGAATTCTTGAAAAAATGGCTAACAAGCTCTCAAGATAACTTGGCAGAAGGTTTCTTTGAAGGAGAAGAATTCAAAGGCTTCCAAAAAAGTTTGCGTTGGTCTTTAGTTCGTGAAAAACTAGCAGAACAATTCAGCGTTGAAGTGAAGTACCAAGATGTTGAAGATATGACTCGTGGTGAAGTGTTGAGATACTTCAACTATCAAATCCCTCCTTATGGAGAAATGATGGACAACATGTTGGAAAAAATCCTTTCTGATCAAAAAGAAGTCAACAGACGTTTTGAAATATTGGTAGATCAACGTGTTTTAGAAAACGCTGCCGAGAACATGGGTAAAGAAATGAAACCGATTAGCAAAGAGGATTTTGAACAACTAATAAAAGATTTTCAAGAAAGTAAAAACCCTCCAGCAGCAGAAATAGAAGAAAACAAAGAAGAAGTCTTAGAAGTAGAAGCTACAGAAGAATAAAGACTCTTTTAAATTTATCTAAAAGCCATTTTACCTTGATTTATTCAAGATAAAATGGCTTTTTTTATGCCCAATTGTTTCCTTATTGTAAAAAAACTCTTAATTTTCAATCGATACTTCTTTTTTATACATAAAAAAATTGCCCTATACATATTTTTTCATATCTTTGAGTTTGAAATATGTCAATTATCTAATTAAAAGCAATAAACTTCTAACAATTATATTGAAGTGTTATTCTTAAATAACTTGACTTATTATCAAATTGTCCCAAATCCTCTAAAATATTATTGTAAAATAATATTGTGATGCCATCCCATATTAAAAAACTCTGAACCCATAATTGGTGCTGAGTCTTTAATGCTTATTCCCATTATTCTAGTGCGATATTAAGCTTTTAAGATCTCCTTGAGGGATATCTTTTTGCGCTTTAAATGTTAAAAAATTATATAAAAGAATACATTCAAAATACATTCTATTTAAAACAATACGTTTTTATTACATAATCTAATTTTTATCAAAAAAGAAACTATGTCTATTTGGAACCTCCCCATCCATTGGCCAATTTCAGAATAGTATTCTTCATTTATTTTATCATTATATAACTAGTCTTTATTGTATGGCTAAATCAAAAGTAGAGGTTTTCAACCTCAAGAATGGTAAGCAGGAAATTAAGCTTATCTATCCTGAACTACGCAAAGTAGTTCTCATTTTAAGAGCAATCAGTCATGATTTGCGCAAAAAAGTTGTTGACTTATTACGTGAACACGAAACAATGAACGTTACTGACATTTATGTCAAATTGCGTATTGAGCAATCTGTTGCTTCGCAACATTTGGCAATCTTGCGAAAAGCAGGCATTGTATTAACAACACGTAATGGTAAATTTATTTACTACACATTAAACCACGATAGGTTAGCAGAAGTTGCAACTCTAGTGGACAAATTAGCTGCATAGAATTAAGTCCCTTTTTCTTTATGCAATGAATTTTAATTTAATTTCTTTATCAAAAAAAAACATCCCCTTATATAATGGAGATACAACATGTTATCATAGACGAAGATAAGTTAGAACATGCTTCTGAAGTTATGCGTGCATTGACACACGACTTGAGATTGCAAATTCTTTCTTTTATTGACAAAAATAAAAATATTAATGTCAATAAGATTTACAACACCCTTGGGCTAGAACAATCAATCACTTCTCAGCATCTTAGAATACTGAGACTTGCGAACATCGTACATCATGAACGCAATGGGAAACAAATTTTCTATACAATCAATTATGATTATGTAAATAGTATTGTTGGTAATATCGGAACTTTTCTTTCCAGGATTTAAATCATACAATAATAAAATGCGTCGATTCTTTTTTAAGTTTCGGCGCTTTTTTTTTGCCTAAAAAAATAATAACTCCAAAAGTTGTAGCTAAATATTTTTAAGTTGCCCTATACTTCCTGTACCAAATCAGCGAAAGGTTCTTTGTTAATTTTGCTTCTAAGCCAAATTAAGATATTAAAATTATCTAAGGTAATTTGATTCAAATCCTCTTTTGGCAAAACTTCTAACGCGTCATAAGTCTGTTGATATAATTTTTGTAATTCTTTCTTTTTGTAGACCAACGGTAGTTTTCGTACAAAGTTGGATAGAATATTCTCAAAATCAGAAAAATGATCCCCTGTTCGCAACATTCGATACAATTGACGCCCAATACTTTCTTGTAAATCGATATTACCCAATTCATAATGTGATAGTAAATAAATCAGATTGATATGGAAAGACTCTTTGTTCCAATCTAAGCCTTGGCTTTGCAATATTTTATAACTACAGTGCTGCGATTCATTGTAATTCTCCATTAAAAAGTACATATACGAAAGTTGGTAATAAATTTTCATAATTGCAAAAACACCAATGTCTTGCTTAAAACGTTCCAAATGCTGATAAAATCGCTCGATTTTACTCAAGACACGATCAAACTGGCAGGTTTTATTTGCAATAATTAACTCCAAATAGGCTTCGTACCGAAAGATCAAAATATTGACGTTTTTTTGCTTCTGTTTCGGATACGACTTAGGTATTTCCATCAATCGATCAATTTGAGCTCTAGCCTTATCATAAGCCGCTGTATCGATCAACGTGCCGATGTAGTTATTAACCAAAATGATATAGGATTCTAAATTTTCTTTTAGAATTGCAGGATTCGACTCAAACAACTTGACATTTCGTTCCGAGTACAACAGCGAGGTTTCTAAATCACCATTGACTTGAGAAAAGAATACTTGCGTGTTATAAAAACGCTGTCGCGCCAAAAAGGTCAGTGACTTGTCTTCATCCTGTAACAATTCATTTTGTTGCATTTTTTTCAACAAGTTATTCGCTTTTCGATCTCCCGATAGGCTGTATTTTCGATAATATAAAAAACACAGATTCGATAACTTCCAATAATCATTTTGATTGGCTTCCAATTTCAAGGCCTCATTCACTTCATTCCAACTCTCCTCAATCGAAGTATCGTCCCAATTATAATAATGAGACTGATTCAAAGACCTTTGCCAAGAAATAAACCATGTTTTGAATAAAAATTGCTCTGATTTATTTGCCAAAGCAATCCCTTTTTTGATAATCACGTTACATTGCTCATACAAGCCTTTTCGATATAAGATCTCTACATCTTTGAGCAGATCTGTCAACTTACTTGACAAAGAGTTTTGGCTATGATATTGGCGTAAGCTCTTCATCAATAATTTGTACAAATCGCTTTTTGCAATACCAAAATTTTTGATAAAAGAACGCCCAACAAATTTTTTCAACAACTTCTTCTCATCATAATCCTGTTGTGCCGCTATAGCATCCATCAACTCCAAGTAATTCTTCTCCCCTTTTTGCATACCTCCCATTAGTTTGAAGTACCGTTTTTCGGATTTAGACATGGATTTAATTAATTCGACTAGTTTTTCCATTTATGCTGTTGGTTTGAATTGCGATAGTGTTCATATTACAAAAAATAATTAATTATCGCTTAGAAAACTTACTAAAAGTACTCATAAATATATAATTATCAAATAATTACAAAACTGTAAGACTTAATAAGAAACCTATAAATCAAGTTTTTAGTTTTGCTTTTAACTTTTTAAACAAATAAATTGATAGAATCACTGTCTTAAGCAAATAAGATTGTCAAGAAAAAACAGGAATTTTCTCAAACAATAAAAGACAATTTGAACCTTCTGGCTCAAAAAATATCAATTTGACGGTTGTCTATAACTTTAACACTTATACTTAGTAGGCTGGGGTATCAATCCCAATAACGGCACCCTAGCCACAAGTATTCATATAACCAATCAAAAGGTCAGCGTTTAAATCTCTTTGATTGCAGAAGGCCTCCAAATTGGAGGCTTTTTTTATTATATTACATATATTACATCTATATTTTATCTCCGTTTCTATGAACTAAAACACCTAATAAATCATTTATAGCATATAGTACGTTGGTGGTCATAAATCTCTTCCTATGCATGTAATTATAAAGTCACTTCGGTTTATTATTATTACCTTATTTCTAAATGTCTTACTCTATTTATTTGTTTGGAAATCTGAGTCAGAATTTTTAATTAGTATGAATACGCTGTCGCTTTTTTTAGCAATCCCTATCTTTATTGGGTACTGGCTAAATAAAAAAAGCCAGAACAGCTCCAATACTTTTCTGCTATTATTAAATGCGCTATTTTTAGTATTCAATGGTTTTATTCTTATATCCTGTTCTTTGTTTCTTTTTATACTTGGTTTTATTCTCCCAATCTCCCTAGCCATTTGGCCTCACGTCATTAATGGTTGGTGGGTTTTATTGCAATACGAAAAAAAACAAACCAGTAAATCCCAAGTTGTGAATCATTGGAATGATGACATACTCGATGACAGCTTTCTATCTCCATAATAAGTACTTGTCTAAATGTTCTCGAACAGCAAATCTTTTATTTTCCCTCTACCCCAGCGTCAAAAAGATTTAATTTATAATTACTTAATCTTTCAAGGCCTTTAGTTCCTGAATACAAGCAGGGCCTATTCGGCAACAGCCGCCTATCATATCAACTCCCAAAGACAACCATTCTTTAGCCATTTGAGTAAACAAAGCGGGTTGTGAACAATTAGACCAAGTCTTAGTATGCGCATTATAAACCTCTCCTGAGTTGGGATATACGACAATTTTTTGATCGCCAAGGTTCTTTTTGATGCGTTGAATTAAGCTCGAAATATATTGTGGTGGTGTACAATTCACTCCAATAGCAAAAATATTGGGTTGCCCTTTTAATAAATCCACAATTGCTTCGATTTTTGTTCCATCGTTCAAGTGCGCACCATCTTGACAAGAGAAAGAAAACCAGGCTTGTTTTTGAGTATTTGCAAAAAGCTGAACCAAAGCCTTTGCTTCTTGATAACTGGGAATGGTTTCACAGGCAAAAAGATCTACCTGAGTTTGGTCCAACAACGCTATTCTTGGTGCATGAAAAGCAACTAACTCTGCTTCTGTTATCCTATAATCGCCTCGATATTCTGAACCATCTGCCAAGTAGGCGCCATAAGGTCCAATACTCGCCGCAATCAAAGGCCGTATAGTTGATTCCTTTTGAGTCAAAAACTTTGTTCTAGCCTCTTCTGCAACAAGAACTGTTTTGAGTAAGAGTCTTTCAGCTTGTTCTGTTGAATAACCAGCTTCTTTCAAGCCTAAAACAGAAGCCTGATAACTGGAAGTAATAATACATTCGGCACCAGCCAATAAATAATCCAAATGCGCTTGAACGAGAACTTCTGGAGCTTCTTCCAATAATTTGGCAGTCCATAACTTGTGATTCAAATCATGGCCCTTTGCTTCTAAGATATTAGACAAACCACCATCTAATACAATTGGATAGGAAAGTTTCATACGCATGCTGTCAACATCTAACTGTATTATTGATAAACATTAAACCAGCCATCGCATTGGTGGCATTTTACATCACCACTAGGTGATATATTGCTAGGATCCTTAACGGTAGCATTGCAATTATTACAGTTATAATCTTGCTGCTGTTTCAACTTTGCGGCTTGTTCTTTTCTACTTAACGTCAAGCTTTCATCAACGTGCTTAGTGATTGAAGAAAATAGTTTTGCAGAGCCACGCATTTGAAAAAACATTTGACCTATTACAAATACAAAAACAAGCACAATTATAATTTCCATAGATGGTATTTTTTTACTAAAAAAAACTTCTATCCAAAATAGAACTTTCCAAAAAGAAATACAATTTGTATCCAAAAAATCTATTCTAAAACGACAAATAGGTTTTCTAACGGATTACTTTGAAGGGGATTGGCATAGAAAATACTATTGTTACTACTATCTTTTGTTACATCAACTTTCTATATACACGGAAGGCTAATACAAGTCTTCCTATAGATGATTATGGCTCCGAATATATAGAAGTCTATATAAGTATAGATGAAATGAGAATCAAGGGCTAAATCGTGAGTTTTATATGTGTATTTCGCAGATAAAGTAGATTACCAGGCCTCTAAGTCCAATTTACCTAAACATCAAAAAGAAAGGTTCTTATTTTTTGAGGATCGCCCTGACTCTATTTCTTATATTCCCCTACTTGATCCTCTCGATCAATGTCATTTTTTGTACCTAGTCCAAAAGCACCAACAGGAGTAGAAAATATGAGTAATAAAAATAAATAGTAGTCGTATAAAAACCATTTGAATGATAGTTGAAGTGCCTATTTTAGGTTTGGATCCTGTAAGGAGATTAATTTAATGAAATTAATCCAATTTTAGGCATATTCTCAATAGGAATAATGAACGACGAAATACCTAGATAATAGTTTAACACAGAGAACGCATTAAATATAGAAAAGGCTGCCTGATTTGTTCAGACAGCCTCTTTCGTTTCTATAAGATAGTATTTTTTTTACTCAAAAATTATTTTCCACCCTCTGGTTTTGATTCACCAGGCTTAGATTCTTCGAGTTTCTTTTTTCCTATTTTTGATCCCTTTTTCTTAGGATCTTCTGTTGCATTTTCTACTTTAGGTTCTACAGCTCCACCTTTTAATTTGGTTTTGCCCTTTCCATTAGGAGTTATGATCGGCTTCTTAATGGCCTTTTTGCCACTTCCTGCACCATAAGTAATAATCAGTGTTTTTGCACTACTTAGGCCTTGATTGACAGCTGAGATCGTAACCACATTATTGCCCGTTTTCAGGACCACATTAGGAAGACTTACCGTATTATTACTATAAACAAATGCCGTTGTAGCAGTGCCATTTACTTTGATGGAAATATTACTTTTTCCTACAACATTCAGAACTGTTGCAGTCAAATTCGCAAGATTCGTAGGCGATGCCCAAGGACTAACCGCAGGATTTGTAAAGTTAATGACTGGAGCAGCAGCAGTTGTTCCTCCACCTGTTGAGCCACCATTAGTACTTGGATTGTAAATAATTATCATCGATCCAGTAGCGACTTTAGGGCCGTTTTTAGCTTCAATATAAATCGTATTGTTCCCTTGAACTAGATTGACGTTACTCGCTGAGAAACTCGTTCCAGAGAAACTAAACGTATTATTAATCACACCGTTTACTTTAAACGTTATGTTGTTGCGACTCGCCACGTTCATGATTTTAGCTATAATTGTTGCTTTCTGAATACTTGTTGTAAACGGATTTTGTGCTGGGCTATTGATTGTAACAACAGGTTGCTGGTAAACGGTTACCGCTGGAGTATAAACAACAACAGTTGTTTTGGCAGCCTGTCCAGCAGTATTTTGCGCAGTAATACTAAAGATATTATTGCCTGTTTTCAAGGTAATATTACTTGCAACCAAAGAACCTGCATTGTAAATGAAATTCGCATTTTGTCCATTCACCTTAAACGTAATACCGCTTTGGCTGGCAACATTTTGAATTACCGCTTTAACTGAAATATGATCAATCGGTGAATTATAAGGATTCACATTTGGTCCGATGAATTGAATCGTTGGCGGTGGTACTACTTGATTTCTAATAATAATGGTAGAAGCCGTAGCCGTTCCTGTTGCATTTGATCCCGTAATGATAAAGGTATTATTACCTACATTCAATGGTACATTAGTGGCAACAAAAGATGTTCCGCTATAACTAAAGGCAGTAGAACTTTGTCCATTTACTTTAAACGTTACACCGCTCGCATTGGCGACATTCAGAATTGTGGCATTAATAGTTGCCTTAACTCCTGTTGTCGTAAATGGATTTTGATTTGGTGCTGTAATCGTAACAACTGGTTCCGATATTGCTTTATTATAAATAATAATCGCCGTTTTACTATCTTGTCCAGCATTGTTGCGCCCTGTAATCGTAATGCTGTTATTGCCAGAGTTTAAGTTTAGATTACTTGCAACAAAAGCATTTCCATTCAAGTTAAAGTTGTTGTTAACCTGTCCATTGACCGTAAACGTCACATCAGCTTTTTTGGCTACATTCAGAATTGAAGCCGTAATATTGATTGTTGCATTTGGTGTATTGAACGGATTTTGGCCTGGGTTTGTAATCGTAACAATAGGCTTCTGTATTGGTTTTTGATAAAGAACAACTGTTGTTTTGCTATCTTGTCCTGCACTATTACGACCTGTAATAACAAAAGTTGTACTACCTGAAGTCAGGGTAACGTTATTCGCTACAAAGCTAGTTCCAGAGAAACTAAAGTTATTGTTTACCTGTCCATTCACTGTAAAGGTGACATCGTTTTTCGATGCGACATGCAAAATTGTTGCAGCAATATTCACTGATAATGCATAGACTGTTTTAGGATTTTGAGATGGATTCGTAATCGTAACAATTGGTCGCACTACTTTCTTGGTATAAATAACAATCGCTGATTTAGTATCTTGACCTTCGTTGTTGCGACCTGTAATCATCAAGGTATTACTCCCTTGGTTCAACGCTATATTACCCGCAGAAAAGTTCGTTCCAGAGAACGTGAAGTTCTGAGTAGCTTGCCCATTTACAGTAAAGGTCACATTTGATTTTCCTATGACATTTTTGATCTGTGCAGTAATATTAACACTTGCATTTTGCGTGTTGTATGGACTTGCCGTTGGTGATGTTATCGTAACCATTGGTTTCGGTGCAATTCTAGGACGATAGATAACAATCGTTGATTTAGTATCTTGACCTTCGTTGTTGCGACCTGTAATCATCAAGGTATTATTCCCTTGAATCAACGTTATATTACCAGCAGAAAAGTTTGTCCCAGAGAATGTGAAATTCTGAGTGGCTTGACCATTGATTGTAAAGGTTACATTTGATTTTCCTACCACATTTTTGATTTGTGCGGTAAGATTAACACTTGCACTTTGTGTATTGTACGGACTTGCTGTTGGTGAAGTTATCGTAACAATTGGCTTCGGTGCAATTCTAGGACGATAAATGATCACCGTTGTTTTGGTATCTTGTCCTGCACTATTGCTTCCTGTTATAGTAAAGCTGTTGTTGCCTGGATTCAAATTAATATTATTCAAATTCAAGACATTGTTCGCATAAGAAAAGCTCGTATTGTTAATGCCATTAACCATTAAGCTTACACCAGTTCTAGTCGCTACATTAGAAATCGTTGCAGCAATATTTGTTGTTGCCGCAGCAACAGTAGAAGGATTTTGGTTTGGAACAGTAAATGTTACAACTGGCGGTTGAACAGGATTATAAATAACAACGGTAGAAGCTGTTGCTTGTCCTGTAGCATTGCGTCCTGTAATGACAAAGCTGTTATTCCCTTGTTGCAAGTTCAAACTATTCGCCATGAAACTCGTTCCAGAAAAACTGAAATTGACGTTAGCTTGACCATTTACCGTAAACGTAATATCGTTTTTGGTTGCCACATTCTTGATCACTGCGATCAAATTAATGGGCGAATTGGTCGTTGTAAAAGGATTTTGATTTGGCGAAGTAATAACCACAGAAGGTTCTAGCTGTACTGGTTTGCTATAAATAACTACCGTAGACTTCGTATCTTGTCCTGTTGCGTTTCTTCCTGTAATGGAAATTGAATTATTGCCCGAACGCAAAGTAATGTTGTTCGCTGTAAAGTTCGTTCCTGAAAAACTAAAGTTGCCATTTGGCATACCGTTCACTTTAAACGTTACATCGTTGCGTGAAGCAACATGCAAAATTGTTGCAGTAATGTTCACCGTTTGAACACTCGTGGTATAAGGATTCACATTAGGACTTGTAATCGTTACGATTGGGCGCGGTGTCACGACAGCAGGACTGTAAATGATAACCGTTGTTTTGGTATCTTGTCCGTCACTATTTCGGCCTGTAATTGTAACCGTATTGTTTCCTTGTTGTAATTGAAGGTTAGCCAAGGTAAAGCTGTTGCCAGAAAAGGCAAAACTATTGTTCACTTGTCCATTTACTGTACAGGTGACATCATTTCTATTGTTGACATTATCAATCGTCGCAGAAACAGTTTCGCGTGCTGATTGTGTATTGTAAGGATTCAGTCTTGGAGCTGTAATCGTTACAACAGGAGGACGTTGAACAACTACTGGGCGATAAACAATAACGGTTGTTTTTGTATCTTGTCCAACATTGTTACGTCCTGTAATAGTTACAATATTATTACCTGCTTGAAGTTCAATATTTGCTAAGGTAAAACTCGTTCCTGAGAAAGAAAAAGAAGTATAGTTTTGTCCATTTACCGTACAGGTTACATTAGAACGACTAGCTACATTCAATATCGTTGCTTGAACCGTTTCCGATGTATTTTGAGTTGAATAAGGACTTGTTCCTGGATAGGTAATCGTTACAATTGGTGGTTGTTCTACTACTTGAGGTCGATAAATAAGGACTGTTGTTTTGCTATCTTGACCTGCTTGATTTGTTCCTGTAATCGTGATGGTATTCGCTCCTTGTACCAAATTGATATTGGACGAAAAGGAGGTTCCATTAAAATTAAAGTTATTACTAACTTGTCCATTAATTGTATAACGTACATTCGCAGCATTGGCAACATTACTAATCGTTGCATTGATGCTCGCCGTTGCTGTATTGGTATTAAATGGGTTCTGTCCAGGATTTGTAATCGTTACAACAGGCGGTGTAATGCGCTCTTGGTAAATTACAACGATAGATTCAGAATCGGTACCGTTGGCATTGCGTCCTGTTACTGTCAAGGTATTGCTCCCTTTGTTAAGAGAAATGCCACTAGCTTGAAAGGTGGTTCCTGAGAAAGAAAAATTCGAAGCGTTCTGACCATTCACCGTGAAGGTTACATCATTACGTGAAGCAACATTCAAAATAGAAGCCGTTAGATTGACCGTAGGAATATTAATCGTATAAGGATTCGCTCCAGGATTTGTAATATTTACAATGGGTAGCAATTTAGGTTCATCTGGAACATAATTGATAATCACTGTTTTGCTATCTTCTCCATCTGCATTAATTCCTCTTACACGAATGGTATTGGTACCTTTTACCAATGCAATATTATTCGCTTGGAAGTTCACTCCACTAAAACTAAAGTTAGAGTTCGTTGCACCATTAACAGCAAAAACTACATTGTTTCTTCCTGTAACATATTGAATCTGTGCACTAATATTGATACTTGACTGTTGAACCGTTATAGGTGTATTAGATGGATTTGTAATCGTAACGATTGGAGGTCTTTTTTCATTTGGTGCTCTAGGTGTATACACTACTTTAATGGCCTGTACGTCTGTACCACAGGCATTTTTAGATTTGAGTACAATTGTATTTTCACCTTCTCGCAAACTTAAGTTGCTCTGAAAAACATCATCACCAGAGTCGTAACTAAAATTATTAGATGATTGATTGTTAATTGTATAGGTGATTTGATCTTGTGTTACATTCGTAACCGATGCTTTTATAAAAACATTGGGGTCAGAAGTCGTATAGGTTCTACTATTGGTAGTTGGTAATTCAAATTTTATTTCAGGGCAAGGGACTTGTTCTTTCTTCCCTGTTACTCTCCAATGCAGCATCAGTGACGTATAATGATGAACGGCACTATTCAGTGCGCCTCCATTATTAATTTCTACCCCTTCAAAATCATCTTGTAATGTAAAGGTGGTCCGATGTCCTATTCCCAATGCAAAATAAGGGGTAAACCAATACCCCAATTCAATACCAACAGTTGGTGTTGCCGTGAGTCTAAATGCATCATTTTCATAAGCAAAGGTTTCATAGGTATCATCTTGCAAAGCAATCAAATCACGACAAATACCTTCTTGGTCTTGTGTGTAGTCGATACTTTCGTAATCATAATCTTGGCCACTGAAATCTTTTTGATTAAAACGAGTCCCATATATGCCAAGACCAATCCCACCATAAACAGAAAGCCAAACCTTGTGTTTGCGACGCAACTGTTCAAAATTCAGCCGCAATTCTAAGGATAAATCATGAAAACTGGTTTCATGATTGTGTGCAAAGGCTTTTGTGTCGGGACGATAGCCAAAATCAAAGGTGTCGGCTAAAACTCTATTCCCAAACAATTGATCACTATGGTTTTGTCCATAAGTATAGGTGTTCATATAACGGAACCGAATGTCCGCTGAGAAAAAAGAATTTGGGCGATTAAAAATACTGTGTCCGATATAAAAACCCCAGCCTCCACCAGCAAGCGACTGAATGTCACTATCTTGCCAGGCGCCACCAGCGTTTAGACCAAAAATCCAGTAAGGTCCACCATTACCCATTCGGCTCTCGCCTTGTGCTGTAGCAGAGTGACTGCCCAAAACGGTGATTGTAAGTATTAAAAGTAAGTAAAGTATTGATTTCATAATCTATTGGTATTAATTGACTTTTTCTTGTATTGCTATAGAATTTGATTGTTTGAGAAACAACATTTTTCTATTCTGTATTAGGGATATTGCAAAGAAATCCTTAACAAGTGTTAAATATAAGCTTATATTTTAACCTTCCTAAAAAATTCAGTCGAAAGCTTTCACATTCGATGACCAAAACACCTCCTTATTTGAATAGATTGGACTGCTACAAAAACGATTGATTGCACCTTCTTTAAAATTCAGCTGTAAAGCTATAAAATTTCAAAAAAGAGTGCGTTCAAACAAAATATATAAAAAATTTTATTTTAACGTCCTGAAGCGCAGCTTTGTAGTGTCATGACACATGCATTGTTCGAAAACAAGCCATAGATCCTATGAAAATTATAAGGATCACATAAGTGTGCATATCCTTTTTGCGCAATATCCATCATAACACTTTGGTTATGAAATTGTCCTAAAATATCATACAACTGATGTGAAGTAATCCAATTGTGTGCAACATAATCTTCAGCCATTCCCCAACGAACAGATTCATTGCTGATATGACCTAGACTGTGTACCCAACTGTCAAATGCTGACATACATACAGGTGTATGTGTGTATTGATTGTGTGTACAGCCAAAAGAACAACTAGACCCGTGAGAACAGGTATGCCCGTGGTTGTGTCCGTTATTATGTCCATGACCAGCATTATGGCCGTGACCATTGTTATGACCGTGGTTGTGTCCATTTCCAGTGTTAATAATTACTGTTGTATGTCCATGACCATTATTATGACCATGATTGTGTCCATTACCAGTATTATGCCCATGCCCATTGTTATGTCCGTGATTGTGACCATTCCCAGCATTGTGTCCATGACCATTGTTGTGGCCGTTGTTATGTCCATGCCCAGTATTTCCATTTGGTCTCAAGCCACTATTATTCTGTCCTGAATTAAGGTTAAGCATTGAGGTAAATTGCTTGCCATTATTACCGTTATTGCTGCTATTACCATTGTTATAATTACTGCCTCCTCGTTGAGCCATTAGGCCAAAAGTTGCCATCAAAAGTAGAGCGAGTGTAAGTGTAAAATTTTTCATGATAAGTATATTTTCAAGTTCCTTTATCTTCCAAATTATTTTGGAAATTTGTTGTGTGTATTTTTATATTATAATAAGCTAATAAAGCAAAAGCGTGCCAAAGTAGTGCTCCTTTTTTTTGAGTATTAAACTTTAACAAAAAATATCCATAACCTCCTATTTATCAACAGCTAAAGTTTTTGTTTTTTTAATAAAAAAAGTCTCCATAAAGGAGACTTTTTTATACTATTGATTGATTTTGTGTTTTATATCCTTTCGGTTCTACCAGTAGTAATTTTGAATAAAAGCGTCTAATTCACGACGACTAGAGTTGAAACATAATTTGTCAAAAACTTGACCGTAGTTTTGAACATCACAAGTTCTATTGAAAGCGTATTTTGCAAAGGCTAATTTTGAACTTTCAAAACTAAAAGCTCCCATGATGTGTGCAATTTGACGTGCATTCACATAATTATTTCTTACAAAACGCTTGGCAGATCTTAAACGATCACTATCAAAACCACAAGCCCAAATCGTATTACAACCACTTACATATACACTATTACAAACTGGTGCCCATCCAAAGTTATGGTTGGTATAACTACAGTAACCATTGTAGTTGTGTCCGTGATTATTGTGGTTGTTATGTACAACTACTGTTGTATGACCATGTCCATTGTTGTGGCCGTGGTGGTTATTATTATTGTGGTGACCATGACCATTGCTGTGACCGTGGTGGTTATTATTATTGTGATGTCCGTGACCATTGTTGTGGCCGTGGTGGTTATTATTGTTGTGGTGACCGTGACCATTGTTATGACCGTGGTGGTTATTATTGTTGTTGTGGCCGTGACCATTATTATGACCGTTGTTGTAGCCATTCCCTGGTCTACCGCCTCCTCTACCTGTAGTAGAACCTGGACGACTAGAGCCATTGCGACCATAGTTTGATCCTTCCCTCTTAGTAGTTTTCATTCCTAAATTAGGATTACTACTTACTTGTCCGTTTCTAATAGACGTATTTGATCTAGTATTCGAATTAGCATTTGTATTATTGTTTGAACCGCCTCTTTGAGCTGATAAGGCAAAACTTGTTCCTATGATAAATGCGATGATTAATGTTAGATTTTTCATAATATTTATTTTTTAAGCCAGAAACAAAATCTAGCGTTTGTGTGTCTAAATTATTATTGTTGTGTGCAGATGATAGTAATAATGTGTATTGATGATAGTATCCGTCTGTTATTGTATGTAATAAAAGAATCGTGCCAAAACGTAAATTAAATTATTAAAAAAGAACAAACAACAATTTAAAATCATACAACAACCTCATTTACAACAATATAAATTATTTATTTATTTTATTTACTCAAACAATTTTATAAAAATAAAAGTCGTTTTAATTTTCCCATTTTGAAAAACAACCAGCCCTTCTTCGGTGAATAAAAGTCGGAACTGGCTATTAATATGTGATAAATTAGAGTAGAATTGTTTTAATTATATTCTGAAAGGCCTGGATTTTAATAGCCTCGAATGTGGCATTCTAAAGCTCGTCGATTAGATCGATAAGACAAACAACTATATAACTGATAATAATTGTTTTGATCACAACAGCGTGCATAAGCATATTTGGCAAAAGCCAAGCGATTGTTGTCAAAGGCCATCATACCCAAAATACAATGTATTTGACGTACTGTAAAATAATGTTTACGCAAGTAACGTCGAGCACAGATCAACCGATCTCTATCCAAACGACAGTTTCTTATTGATCTACGGCAACCATTAAAATCGGAGGTACAAACAGGGTTCCAACCATAATTATAACCATGGTTGTGTCCACGATTGTTGTGGTGTACCTGATAGTTATTGTGATGATGGCTATTGTGGTGACTGTGATGATTGTTGTGGCCATGGTGATTACTATGGCTATTGTGATGATGGCTATTGTGGTGACTGTGACCATGCCCCCCTCCTCTCTGGGCAGTCATAGAGAAAGTCACCGCACAAATTAAACAGAAGATAAATGTGATTTTTTGCATAATGTGTAGTGTATGTGTTAGAATAAGATAACAGCCCTAGCGTGCCAAAAAACTTGCCAAGGCTATTTCAAAATTTTAACATACACAACGTTTAAAACAACAGTAAAAATTCGCTATTCCTTTATTCATCGGCACTTCAAGCCTTCAGCCCTTAGACACTAATACTCAAAACTTTAACAGTTGAAAATTGTTAAAACAGCTACTTTAACTAAAAACATAGTTAATTGAATAAAAAAAACAGCTTCACATCAAAATGTGAAGCTGCTCTATATTTTAAAAGTTTGCTTATATAACTAGTAATTATCTATATAATCTTGCAAGGCTTGTTTAGTAGATTGATTGGTCAATAGGGCTTTCAAGCTCAGATAATTTTGTGGGTCATACGCTTTTCGATAAGCATATTTAGCAAACTTAAGTCGCTCGTCTTCAAAAATAAACAACTGCATAACTTCTTTAATCTGATCGGTCATCAAAAAGTTAGCATCAACCATTTTTCTTGCTTCTGCGGCCTTTTTACTATCTGAAGGAATCGTGCTTAATTGAGCTTTGGCATCGTTGAAATTGCGCATGCTCATTGCTTGAATTCCTCCATTATTGTTATTGCCATTGTTGCTTCCGTTGTTATTATTTCCGTTATTGTTGTTTCCGTTGTTATTCCCGTTGTTGTTTCCATTATTGTTATTCCCGTTATTGTTTCCGTTGTTATTGCCATTCATTGTTTGGATGTAAGCATCCAAATCACGCTTATTATTCATATCTGAAATAGCATCTTCAACAGAACCATAATTTTGAGGATCTACTGTTTTAGCATAAGCATATTTAGCATACTCCAAACGAACACCATCAAAAATAAATAGGTTAACAATCTCACGTACTTGTGCAGAGGAAAGATAAATTTGATCTGTAATTTGCTTGGCACGTGCTACTTTGTCTCTATCGGAAGACAAAGTGATCAATTGAGATTTTACATTATTGAAATCTGGCGTAGATAGCGCTTGGTGGTTGTTATTAGAATTATTCCAACTATTATTATTCCCACCGTTCGAATTATTGTTATTTCCGTTATTATTCCCGTTGTTATTATTCCAATTATTGTTGTTCCCGTTATTATTCCCGTTGGTGTTGTTATTATTCCAATTGTTATTATTGTTAGAATTATTATTCCCATTATTGGGATTTGGTATAATGCCACCTCCATTATTTGGATTGGGTGGATGAATCGTACTATGATTTGTAACAGGTTGTCCTTCTAACCATTTATTCAAGTCTGTTTTACTAACAGAAAAAGTAAACGCGTCATTAACAACATAATAATTATTCTGATCGTAACATCTTGAATAAGCATGTTTTGCAAAAGCCTCTTGATTTTGTTTGAAAGAGAAACCTTTCACCAACTCTTTGATTTGGCTAGCATACAAATAGTCGTTTTTAATACGTTGCTTAGCCATTACCATTTTATTATCATCAAAAGACTCTTCTTCAATAGAACGACGTAATCCTATAAATTCTTCGTTGCTCAAAGGTACAGGGCCATGATAGCCTTGTCCACCAAAATTGTGTTGCTTCTGCGCCAAATCATAATCGTTGACAGGTTGGTTGTTCGTCCAACGCATCAATTCATCTTTACTTGCAGGAAAGGTAAACGCATCATAAACAATATAGTATTGCTTTTGATCGTAGGTTTGAGCATAGGCCAATTTAGCGAACGCTTCTTGGTTTTGTTTGAATGAAAATTCCTTCACCACACGTTTTACTTGACGAGACAACAGGTAATTATTCTTAATCATGCCCCTTGCGAAACCCATTTTATCGTCGTCAAAGGATTCATTTTTAATTCGACTCAACATATTTTGAAAATCAGTCTCTGCCATAGGCACGGGATGATTGTGGTGATTGTGTGAGCCACCATTAGGACGCTGTCCATAAACAGATGCCACCAAGCTCAGTAAGCTGATAATGATAAGTAATGTTCTCATGTATATATTTGTGTTTCTTTTAGATACTAGTAATCAATACTTCGTTGAGGAACCTTGCTTAATTGATCATCAATTAAAGACAAGATACTTTTTAATGTTTTCATTAAAAAGCTAAAAAACCCGCGAAGTATGCAATCATATAACCTAGAATTACCAAAGCTGTGCCAAGCCAAAAGGATATGTTATTATTATAAAGCCTATTGGGGAGCATTCAAAAGTCTAAACAATTGATTATCTAAGAATTACTCCAAACTCACAAAACCTATTGGAGCGCATAAAAAACAGGAGTCATCCCTTATTTTTTTCGATTCAAATTAGTGCTGATACCTTAGAGGCAAACCCGTTTTGTGCTTTTTTTAGTGAATAACTAAAAAACAGAAGTGTTTTCGATGATTCTTTGTCTTTGTTATTTATTTAGAACTTAAGGGATGACTCCTCTTTGTGAGTGAAGCAATTACTTGCTTTGTTCCTTTATAAAACGGTCTAAGTTATAACGACTATTGTTTTTATTCAGCGCTTCTCGGACAATTGTATAATTTTCTTTATCTAAGGTTTTAGCATAAGCATACTTGGCATACTCAAGGCGCGTTTCTTCTAAAGTAAATTCACCAATAATTTTTCTGACTTGAGCTGCGCTAACCTGAGAGCGATCTACCACCATTTTAGCTTTGTCTAATTTATGGCTTTCGAGCGATTGTCCATGAATTTTTTTCAAAAGAGCTTCAAAGTCTTCAGTAGACAATTCACCAGCATTTTTTGGTACTTCGACAGGGTCTGTATATAAAGGATCAGACACATTCTTAATATAATCTTCCAAAGCCTTATGGCTTTCAACCTCTAAAGAAGTTTTAATATTTGATAAAAAATCATCTTTATCTGAGGTCTTCAGGTAGGCTATTTTCGCGTATTCCAAGCGGTTTTCATCAAACAGAAACAAATCAACAATCGTTTTAACTTGTGCAGTAGACATCATAGTTCTACTAGTAATCGCTTTGGCCTTTTCCATTTTCTTTGAATCAGAAGACTGGCTGGCAATTTGAGCTTTGAATTGAGCAAAATCTTCGTTTGAAAGACCATTTTTGATCTTTTCGGCCTTATTATCAGTTGTATTCACCTCTGTTCCATCTTTTGTCGGTTTTTCTTCCTCTTTCACAACGACTACTTCCTTTACCGTATAATCTGCAACAGGTTTGTCTTTTAGAAAAGTCGTCAATTGCTCTCTACTTTTTGAATGCACCAATGTATTTTTAACAACATCGTAATTTACTTGATCGTAGGTTCTATCATAAGCATATTTCGAAAAGTCTAATTTTGAAGATTCAAAACTCAGCCCTTCCATCAATTCTTTGACTTGGCTACACAATAAGTAATTGACATCCGCAATTTGTTTGGCACGACTTACACGTTTACTCTCGTAATCCTCATTGGCAACATCTTGCTTGGCAGCAGAAAAAGCCTGATCGGTCATAGCAACAGGTCCCGTCGTTGTTTTAGTTACTGTTGTTGTCGAGTTAGTCTTTACAACGGTCGTATTACTATTTGTAGTTGTGTTTGTATTATTGTTCGTGTTAGCGTCTTCGTTTGTATCCTCTACCACAGGTTCCAATACTGTTTTATTGGGAACAACAGGTGGTTCGCGCTTAGACAAAAAGGTTTTCAGGTCATCTTTACTAGCCGTCATTCTGAAATTAGTTAATAATTTCTCATAATTCTCCGCATCTAAAGTCGTTGAATAAGCATATTTAGCATAGTCTAAGCGATTACTTTCGAGCGAAAATGCTTGTAGAATTGCATTAATTTGATTGACATATAAATAATGAGCAGAGGAAATTTCTTTGGCACGAATCAAGCGTTTACTATCAAAGGATTGAGATTGGACATCTTTCCGTAATTTTTCGAACTCCCGTTCGGCCAAAGGAGTCGTATCTTGTGCGTGTAGGTTAAACACAATGCTGAATAAGAATAGTAAGGTACTAAGAGTCTTCATTTTATTTAATTTGTATATTGTTTTAATATTTCTGACGTTGAATACTTCCTATGCCAATAGCATACCAATTTCAGAATTTAACTAAAGATACAAAAAATAAAAAAGCGATGAAAACGAAATCGTTTCCACCGCAATTTATGTCTTTCAAAACCACTCGTTTTTATGCGAGGTGTTTGTCGATTTTCGATTGCAAAGCAGGCTTAGTAATAGCGCCAACGTGTTTTTCAACGACTTCGCCATCTTTAAGTATAAGAATCGTAGGAATAGAGCGGATGCTGTATTGCATTGCCAATTCTTGGTTAGAATCAACGTCTACTTTACCAACTAACGCTGTACCAGCGTACTCGTCAGCTAGTTCCTCAATGATTGGAGCGATAGCTCTACAAGGTCCACACCATTGAGCCCAAAAATCTACTACGGTTACTTGTCCAGAGTCTAATACTTGCTCTTGGAAGTTGCTATCTGTGAATTCAAGTGCCATTTTAAAATTAGTTTTATAACATTAGGTTTCTTTAAAAAATTGCCCTAATATTTTCAGTCAAATATATTAATCAATGTTCATAACAACGAATGTAAAGAGATTGTTGCAAATTGCCAAACGAAATTATCAATTTTTAGCTCCTTATTAATTCCAAAGATATTTCTTTGCAAAGAAGGGATTTTTTTTGCAAAAAGATGTACCTTATTTCCACTTATTTTTATCTCCTTAAAACATTTTTGCGAATTCGTGACAGTTCTCATCGTTCGTAATTAAGTAGAAGAACCATTTTTTATTATAATACAGCTCAAAATTTACAAAATAAAGAATCAACATGCACAGAATCCTATTCGTAACCCTTTTCATTCTTTCTCATCAATTTACAAGTGCCCAAACCAAAATTGAATTTGCCTTACAAAACCTTGAAAACGACCTAGATTTAAAATATGCATCCATTGGTTTTTGTGCCATTGATATTAATAGTAATAAAATTTACGCCTCTCGCAATCAAATTAAAGCCTTGATTCCTGCCTCCTCCATGAAAGTAATTACCACAGGATCTTCTTTGGCGATATTGGGAAAAGACTACACGTTCAAAACATATTTAGAATATAGTGGCACGCTTTCCAACGGTACCTTAAACGGAAATCTCTACATTCGAGGCACAGGCGATCCCTGTTTGGCTTCTCCTATGATGAATGGTGTGATGACACGAGAGCAATTAATGGAAGACTTTGTAGCAGCTGTAAAAAAAGCAGGCATCCAAAAAATTAATGGACACATCATTGGCGATGGTAGTTTATACGACGACCAAACTATGATTTCTACTTGGCAATGGGGAGATATTGGCAACCATTATGGTGCAGGTTCTGGTGGTTTGAATTATCATGACAACTTATATTATATCAATTTCAAAAGGCAAGCTGATTTTGGAGCAACACCTCCTGTTGATCATACAATTCCTAACATTCCAGGTTTAAAGATAGATAATCGAGTAACTTGTGCTGGCAGTCGTTCGGGTGACAATGCCTATGTTTTTTGTGCACCTTATGGAACCGAAGTCGTTGTCCGCGGAACCATTCCTAAAGGCAAAGGCCTGTTTGACATCAAAGGAGCATTGCCTGATCCTGCTTTATATTGTGCACATGATTTGCGCAATTTTTTAACAGCTCGCGGCATTCCCGTTTCAAAAAAAGAAACAACACAACGTTTATACAAAAAGAAAGAAACTCGTACTAAAATTCATACCCACAAATCGCCTTCGCTCTCTGCTATTTGTAAACACACCAATGAACGCAGCCGCAATATGTACTGCGAAACGATGCTGAAAGCAATGGGCGCAAAAGTAAAAGGATTGGGCACTACGGGTAATGGTATTGCTGTAGTACAAGATTTCTGGAGAGGAAGAGGCTTAGACATGCAAGGTTTTTTTATGAAAGACGGCTGTGGGCTTTCTGCTCGTAACGGTGTATCGGCAAAAACCTTTGCTGAAATTATGCGTAAAATGTACCTTGATAAAACATCTTTCAATGACTTTTACAATCAATTAGCCATTGCTGGACGTACTGGTACACTCAAAAATATGTGCCGCAACTCTTCTGCCGAAAACAATGTCCGTGCAAAAAGTGGTTCTATGAATCGAATCCGAAGCTACACGGGTTATGTCACCAACAAATCAGGCAAAGTACTTTCTTTCAGTATGATTGTGAATAATTACTCTTGTTCTGGCTATGTCATGAAAAAGAAATTAGAAAGCCTCATGATTGCCTTGTCGGAATCTTATTAAATTCGTAAAACTGCTGTTATATATATAGTAGTGAAAAACTAAAAACTAAAAGTGAAAAATTGTGCCGTCCTGAAATAGGTTTTAGTTTTTCACTAGAGTTCATTTTTTTTTATCTAGTTATAATTATTGGAACTAATTCGACGTGTAGATCTGTTCTTTGTTTTTAACGCTAATAAAAACCATGAAACTAAACACGACCCTTTACTCCAATTACGAACAAAACCTTCCTCAAAGTGGTGCCCATATTTTGGCACAATACCAAGAAGAAACCGTTGTCGTTTATCAAGCTTTTAATCCTCGGATTGCAAAATATGCGATCGAGCACCAACAATTTGGTGGCGAGCACTACCGTTTTAGCAGAATGAGTTGGATCAAGCCCAATTTTTTGTGGATGATGTATCGTTGTGGCTGGGCCACCAAAGAAGCTCAAAAACGCGTTTTGGCAATTGAACTCAGCAGAGAAAACTTTGAATACATTCTGTCCAAAGCCGTTCATTCTTCCTTCCAAAAACATATTTACCAAACAGAAGAAAACTGGAAAACTGCCATGACAGAATCTTCTGTGCAGTTGCAATGGGACCCTGATCACGATCCTTATGGCGGGAAATTGGCTCGTAGAGCCATTCAATTAGGGCTTCGTGGAGAAATTTTACAGCAATTTGGGACCGAATGGATTGTTTCGATTCAAGACATTACCGATTTTGTCTTAGAAGAAGGCGTGAAAGTAAAAGCCAAGAACTTAGAAAGTCTACTCGTTATGCAAGAACAAGTTTATCCCATTTCTGATGCAATTATTCGTTCAAAAATTGGCCTAGATTCATGGAAATCATAAAAAAAAGAAACTTCTTTCTCTTTGTTTTTATAACATTAATAGTACAAGGTTGTTACCATTCCGACTCCATTTATATTTCCCTTGGTAAAGATTTTTATCAAGATACCTCAGGCCAAATGTTCATGCTAACAAGTTCATTAGAATTTGATAAATCTTCACTTTGGAAGCCTTCCGCTTCTAATAATTTTGTTCTTTCTGAGCCATTTTATGTACCAGTTCCCAATATTATTGATGTTGAAAGTTTTGAGAGTTTAAGACATGGTTTTTACAGTAAGGATGAAAATCATGTTTATATTGAATCTCTGATAAGTAATGGATCTCCAGCTTCTATTTTAGAAGAAGCAGATCCTGCAACGTTTGAAGCCTTTGGGTTTCAGTGGGGCAAAGATAAACAACACGTTTATCATAATGGAACCATTTTACAAGAACTCAATCCTGATTCCTTGGTTATTTTAGACACCTTGGATAAAGAAAACTATGCTTTAGGCATCTTCTCTTGGATTCGAGATCATCAATTTTTGTTCCATGATGCTACTAAAATTGATAGCGTCGATATTCCTTCCTTGGAAATTTTATGGGATAGCGTCTATCAACTATCTTATTTTCAGGATAAGGATTGGATTTATGAACACGTTGAGAGAAAAACGAAACGTAAATTTTAAAACAATTGGGGCACAATCTTTTGCACCCCAATTATCCTTAACCTTTCACATAATCTGTTAGGTATTGGAAATGTGGCCCCAATTTTCCTTCTTTAGCAATGCTAGCGCGTTCCAACATGCCTGTATCTTTTAGTCCCAACAACTCTTCCAAAACATGTTCGGTAAACTGTTCACCAAAAGATTTAGAAGCATCTTTCGGCAGTTCATTCGGAAGATTATCAATCGTCATCATATCTATTGTATGTGCTTGATAAGCCTCCACCGCTGATTCGGTCGATGGATCGTAACCAAAGACAGGATCTGCAATCGTTGTCGCATAAAGCGTCGATGGAATTGACGCAACAGGTGCGATATCGCAGGTAACATCAGCGATCACTTTGATCTTGAAGTCTGCTTTTTTCATGTCTTCTTTGGAAAAGAAAGCAGGCGCTTCGTTCGCCCAATAAATTCCATTGACCATAAAGTCAGCAACTTTAGTATAAGGGGTAAAGATAGAGGTATAGTTTTGTGGATTTTTGAAAAAATCCATCAAGTCAAACGCCTTCCCTGCTTCTTTAGGGCTGGCATAATCCACACAATCCAATTGCGTATAAACAGCCTCATCATAGTCTTTCTCTAAGAAATCAGATGGGCTTACCTTGCGAATCTCCATGTGATCCAACACTTCGGCAGCACCATTGGCAACACGACCTGTTCCTGTGACCACAATTTTCATTTTAGGCAACTGCATGGTTTTATAATAAGCAATTGCAGCAGCATAATCGTCGTATTTATGCATTTGCTCTAAGGTAAAATCAGCATTGGCACCATTCAATTTTGACAAACGGTTAGCATAAGTCATCATCCCATTGTGTGCGCCAACAATTCCTGCAAAACGACCAAACGCAATGACACGTTGTTTCTTTTCATTCGTCAACACTTCGTAATCCATCAAAGTAATGTTCTCTTTTAGGATTTTCTTTAATAAATCACGGTTATAAGGCTGCGCTTTGAACGTGTGCGAAAAAAAGAAGTATTTCTTGTTTGAAATTAGTTGATCTTTAGGCACTTCCTTGATCCCCATCAAAACATCACAATGGCTAATATCTTCTTGGAGTTTGATGCCTACTTTTTCAAATAAATCATCTGACAAGCAACGACCTTGAGATGGTTGCACAAAAAATTCAATTTCATATTTGTGCTGCAACAGCGCACATTGCTCAGGGGTAAACAAAACTCTTGAATCTGGTGGTACTTTGCCTTCTCTGATAATTCCTATTTTCATATTTCTTAATGCTTTATGTTTCTAAGGCAAATTAAAAATAATAACGACCCCACTTTACGATCAGATCGCTAATTCTCTGCATCACTCATTCATCACATAGCTCGCTATGTTCTGGCTTCTTTCTTTGATAATTAACGATCTGCTCTACAAATTTTGAAGTCCTTATTATTTTTAATTTGCATAATTATTACAAGATTCGCATAATTTACAATTAAAAAAAATATCCACCCTAGATATTTTCATTGTTTTTTTATAAAAATAATTCAGCGTGGAACTTTCAAGGACGGAAATTAGTTATACCTTTGCAATGGAACAAAACTAAGAAGCAACAAGTGTTTCGATTTTGCATCAATTGAGTTGAGTTTATGGATGGTCTGTTTAATTTTTATAAATAGTCCAAATACATCCAATAACTTCTATTCTCCATATTTGGGGCTGACTGGATTTGACAGCATAGAACGTTCTGTAAGTAAGCATGTCGAGACAGGTGTGATTATCTCGTAACAATATAGCACATAACAACTTTTAAATGGCAATAATAACTATGCCATGGCTGCCTAATCACTAAGTGATATAGACAACCATTGCGGCTCACGCTTGACGCCTAATACACAGCGTGCCCCGTATCAAACAACTTTTAGGCTAGCCATGAGGGCGTGTCTCCGTATTGATTGGCGAAATAAGAAGAGACTGGAGTAGTGACTCGTTTGTCATCAGACATATCACTACTTGAGATCCGACAGATGGCTACACATGTAGAAAGCTTATGGATGCTTTGACTGGACGAGGGTTCGACTCCCTCCAGCTCCACCACGGGTGTTAATTCACTCAAAATCAACGATTTATACATAGCAAAGAAACATCAATTGTAATAATTGATGTTTCTGCTATTTTTTAACCTTAATCGTTGATATTGTGACAAAACAGTTCCTCCCCCAAATTTACACCAGTAATAATTCCTTATCTGCTCGATGGTTTGTCTATTACAAAGATGAAAATGGCAAGCGCATTCAGAAATATGGAAACATCAACAACCACACAACCATAAAAGGAAGGATTAAAGCTGCTCAACAGCTCATTAAAGCCATTCAGCAAGAACATCTATCCATTTTTCACGATAGTATGGTTCATCTTATTTACCAAGAACTAGAGAACAAGAAATTCTATTGGAGGCCTAAAACACATAGTTGTTATAAGTCCAAAGTCAATATTTTTGTAAAATGGATGAACGGAAAAGAATGGAATGAAGCTTCTATCAAAGCATTTTTTGTTGAGTTCTTAACGAAAGAAAAGAAAATTGGTCCTACCACACACAATGATTACATCCGATATTTACGCCAGGCATTAAGTTGGTGTGATAAAGCCGATTTGATACAAGGGATTGAAAAACGCAAAGGTTCACCGACTCCAGCTGCCTACTTTACCCAGAGCCAAAGAGATTTTTTAATTGCTGCCATTAAGAAAAGTAAACCCGAATTGTGGTTCTTCGTCCAATTCGTCTATTACTGCTTTCTTCGACCTAGATCAGAATTGAGAATTCTAAAAGTTGGTGACATCATACTGGAAGATAGAAAAATATTGGTCCCCGCCAATATATCGAAAAACAAGAAACAACAGTATGTCGCTATTCCTAATGCCTTTTTTCCTGTTGTGGAACAAAATATCAAAGGGCGAAATCCTAATGAATATATTTTCCCTGGTACCAAAGACGGTGCTCCAATGGGACTGAACACCTTTGGTCGTCAACATCGAATCATTCTAAAAGATTTGGGTTTTGATACTTCTAGGTACAAATTGTATTCTTGGAAACATACTGGAGCTGTTGAAGCGGTGAAAGCTGGTATTCACATCAAACAACTACAAATACAGTTACGGCATCATTCTTTGGATCAAGTCGATGCTTATTTGAGACAGTTGGGCGTTAGTGATTTGGGAGATTTACAGAAGTTGTTTCCTGCGATATGATTCTAAGTGACAGTTTTAGATTATTTTTTCAATTACGCAAAAAGACTGCGTACATGAACGTTATCTTTGAATTATCAAGTTTAAAACGAATTAATTTAATACTAAAAAACTATTATGGAACTTAGTAAAATCGATCAAGATCTAGAAAAATTATTATCTAGAACTATTGTAAAAGAAAATTTAATCAAAGCATCTATGTATCTATCCGCTTTTGAACTATTAAAAGATGCTATAGAGAAAAGAGTAAAAAACTTTCTTTGTATAAGTGAGCCTCTGGATGAAAATTTTGAACACCTGCTTAGTCAAGAATATAAAGATGAAATACTTAATAAAAGGATTCCTCAATTAAATAATAATAAGAATACATATTACGCATCCTGTCTTTGGTTAAAAGAAAATGGGGCAATCACAAATCAAGATGTAGAAACTCTCCAAAAAATAAGGCATCACAGAAATAAGATTGGACATGAATTACCTAAACTTTTAAGTGATAGTGACCATGAAATAAATATTGAACTGTTTGAGGCAATTGAAGCTTTTTTATTAAAAATTGAACAATGGTGGATCCTTAACTTAGAAATGCTTGCAAATCCAGACTTTGATGATGTTGATTACAGTACAATTGATCTTTCAGGGATAAAGAGTGGGCGAACTATTCTATTAAGCCATCTAATAGAAGTCGTAAAAGATTAACTTTATTTTTTAATTTTCTCTTATAATGCTTAATAAAAACAAATGGAAGAAAGTTGTATAGACATAAAATTCAACATCCCTGAATTAAATGATTACCACAAATTGAGTGAGATATGTCCTGATACTCATCATGCTCATTTAATGGTAGAAGATCTTCCTGAAAAGAAGATAACCTTAAAGATATTTTTTGATGATAAAAACCTATTAGGTAATAAAATCCATTCATGGGTTCACTCTAAGTCAAATTATTTTAGTGATTTAGGATCAAAAATTGAAATTGTCCAAATTAACACAAATGGAACTCTTAATGAAATTGATTTCTCAAATAGTACTTTAGAAAAAATTTCTACCTCAACTGCTTTTTATGAAGGAAAGAATAAATACTTTCTATTAGAATTTGACTCAATAAAAAAAGTTTATGCTCCACCTGTTAAAGAAGAAGAAGAAGAATTATATTTAGCTGAGTTCTACTTAAATAATGGATCTAGAAAACTTATTGAAAAATTATATGGTTATATAGATCTTTCTAACTCTTGGAAAGCAATTAATAGAAAAAATAAATTTTATAAATTTGGTGCTATTAGATTTAAATTAGATTATCATTTATATTCAAGACAAAATGAAAATACGTCTATAATTCACAAAGAACCAAGATTAAGCATTGAACATAGAAATTTAAGCGAGGAAGAGGTTTTACGTTATGGAAATTTAATTCTCAGTCTAATGACTTTGTATAGAAATGAAGTGGTTGATTTCGTCTTTGCTAGAATTTATAAAAAGGATAAAACAATTACTATATCAAAAAAAGATCATGAAATCATCACTCTTAAGTATTGTCATATTAGGGAATTAGGCTTTAAAGGAGATATAATAGATTTACTTCGAAAAGTAAAACCTGACAAAATATTAGCTAAAACTGATACTTATCAAAAATTCACCAAGAAATACGCTCTGGGAAGTAAAATGCAAGGTGAATCAAAATTTATGATATTCTATAATCTTTTAGAGCAAATAAGAAACGTTTACATAGACCCTAACAAATTAGTACAAGAGTACAATTTTAATTATAGTAAAAATAAAACTGATAAATCAATTAGAGATACTCTAAGATCTATTTCTAGTTTAGTTGTTTCTAAAGAACAGGCTAAATTTGAAAAAAACGTAATTAATCATTGTAGAACAATCAAGTATCTACCTATGAAAGATCAATTTGATGTTTTTTTTAGATTACTAAGAATAAACTTGTCCAAACGAAATCTAGATTTTAATAAGTTAATGAGCTTGAGAAATAGTGTTTTTCATGGACATCCAATTGATTTTAATTCTAAGGAGTTAAAAGACGCGAATAAAGAATTAGTTATCTTAGTAGGAATTATTTTATTAAAAATAATTGGAGTAAATCCATAAAATAATGTACAATAATTTGTTTATAGATATGCAATTTTGAGGTTAAAATTATACTCAGTTCTCATAACTTCCACTCATAAAACAAGCCTCATCCGTTAATCGAATGAGGCTTTGAGATATTTTAAATTAATTGTTGTCTATTCTGTAATACCTTCATCTTTTGTTGCTAAAAGAACAATCAAAAGTAGAATTACAAGCCCTCCCATAACCCAAGGCATTAGTTCTTTCATTTCGTCTGAAGACGGGGGGCCTATTTGTTTCGTTTTATTAATTTTAGAATTAATAAAACTGGTAGCTAAATCGGGGTGATTTCTATTAAAACGTACGACATTATTCATAGTCAGAGCTTTTTCATTTGTAAGTATCACCGAATCTTCTACCATTAAAATAGATGGGATCTTTCGATTAATGCTCTGTTGCCATTCTTCATAAACTCTTTTATTAGCATCTCCTTCTTTCGTTATAACCCCAATGAATAAAGTCGAAGAATTAATTTCACCAAGTGTTAATAATTTTCCTTGTTCATCCGTTTTATAGCTTCCAGATGTTACATAAAAATCTTGTTCTTGTAATTGTTGAGAAGCAAGAGTTACAATATAGTCTTCTTGATCATTCAATGAATATGATAAAAATGCTTTCATGTTCTTTATTTTGAAAGTTGTTGTTGTAGAAATGAATGATATTCAGGAAAAAAATGCTCTACTATTTTTTGATCGTGTTTAATTTTAAATAATGTTTCAACTCCAGTCCATATTTGGTACTTGTAATTAAAACGACAATTTTTGTTTAAATCTTCAAACAGTTCGCTTACTTTCGAAGTAACGCCATTCTTACATACTAGTAAATAGCCATCCGCATTATAACTGTGAATTAATGTTGGAATATTTACAGATGAAATATTTGTCAAATTCAATGCTTTAGAATAAAACTTGCATTGAACTACCCATTTTCGTTCATAAGCAACAATTGAGTCCATTATTTTAAACGTTAACAAAATATCTCGTCCTCCATCACTTCCATCTCCTGATGGTTCAACATAAACACTTGTTAAACTATTTTCCTTTATATTCGCTACACCTCGAAAATATTGTGCAATAAGATCTTCAAAGTCTCGCCAATTTTCTATTTCATCTAAACTGATTCTCATTCCTTTTGTTTTTCTGCCTTCTCACAAAATAACAAAAAAAAATGATGCTTAGTTCTAATTTGGTCAATTAGGTAATTATCTCTTATTTTTTTATAGAGTTTCATCTCAATAGAATAAGGCTCCAAATTACGCGTAACAAGGTACTTTCACTTATAAAGTAAGCCTCATTCGATTAACGGATGAGGCTTTATATTTTTCGATGATGTCTATGTATTTTGAGGTGGGATACTCGGTGTCTTGGCCAAAACCTCAATAGGATAACTATCATAACACATTTGCAATATTTTGGCAGAATAAGAAGCTTTTAGAGCCGTTAAAATAGCCTGTCCTTGGGGATCAGAAGTTGCGGCTGCGGGGTTAACTGTTTGCAAAGCATTATAGCTGGAGATAAATAAGCCGTTTTGAATATGGACAATAGAAGGATGAAAAATAGCCTCTACCAAGTTAGATATAGCTTCTGTAGACGTTTCCAAAGCCACTCCAAGCATTACAGTAGCATACTGGTTGGTTACAAACTCATTACCAACTTTCTTGCGCTCAGAAATACCTTTTCTGATTTCATAAATCAGCTTCTGGCTGGTAATATTCAAGGTGCCATCAATAAAAGCATTCACTTCGCTATAAAGTATAATCTCTTCAGGTAACGTCAAGGTTCTTTTTAAGAAAACACGAAAGAAGCCTCGACCTTTACTTAGTCCATCAAACCAATCCGAATAATTCCCCAGCATATAACTATGAAAGGGCGCTAAATTGTCTGAAATATCTGTTTTAAAAAAGATCTGTTTGTTATTCGTATACTGGGCATTGAACAATGTTACGTCAAGTGTTCGAGCTATATAAGCGTTGACATCATTGGTCAACAGATTTTGATCATCTACACTCGTTGAAGCATCGAGGCGAATGACCAAAGTGGTTCCATCGTAATTACACGCTTCAACAAAACTATATTTGTCAAAAAGAAACAGAAAAAAAGGCTGTAAAGCCACTGAGAAGCTATGAGAAAAAATTTTGTTCATGGTTAGGAGTCTCTTTTTATTTCAATAAATGTATTCCACAAAGAAGTTTCAACACCGTTTGATTGTGATTTGAATTGGAATTTAATATTGTGACTTGTATTATATCCTATAGAAATGAAAGCATGTTTGAACGTTCTAGCATCTCTTTGATTAGAGCCAGTGCCTCCCCAATTACCTGCGTTATCTTTGGCCTCTTTTTTTAAAGAAAAGCCTTGAGCAAAGCCCATTGGATTTCCAAAGTCATTGTTCAAGATGGTCCGCATTTCTGCATCCGTATTGGTCGCATCAGAGTTAAAGCCCGTTGTGACTTCCACAATGTATTTACCTGGTCTTCTTAAGGTAAAATCAAAGTCGAGTTGATTCAACCAAATAGAATTAGATGTATTCGTTTGCAAATCGTTTGAAGTTGGTGCAAAACTGGAAACAACTCGTTTGTCTTCACCAATGACATACAGATCACCAGAAACAAAAAGCCTTTGAAGTGAAAAATTAAAGACAACGTTTATTGTGCCACCTCCGATAATTGTCACAGAATCGTGTAACTGGCGATCTTTTGACATGAAGTAAAAGTTAGCACTAGCATCAGAAAAATTGACATCTATACTACTTTCGACGG
>JAVCKV010570084.1:0-10142 GCA_032274145.1 Herpochondria borealis | reverse complement strand
CTAGATGTTCCAGTATTCGAGGGAGAGGTGGAACTGAGAAACCCATGGGCAGGTGGAATTAATTATGCGCAGTATTCTAAAATAGATGTGGATCTAGATGGTGTAGAAGATTTGTTCGTTTATGATAAGTCCTCGGGCATAGCTTCCGTATTTATAAATGAATCAGTTGAAGCTGGAGATATATTTTATAAATATGCGCCAGAATATGCTCTTCTTTTTCCTGAAGAACTTTCAGGATGGGTGTTGCTAAGAGATTATAATTGCGATGGGTTAAAAGATGTCTTTACTAGTGGAGGTGGTGGCTTTAAGTTATATGAGCAGTCCGTAACTGGAGGCGAAATTAGCTTTACAGAGGTCTATGAGTTTCTGGTGCCTGCCACTTATGATTTTGAAACTCCACAAGTTTATCCTGCTTTTAATACTTCTATAGATTCAATATCTGATTGAGATAAAAAATCAATACCACCTTCAACAGGTACACCATCTACTACATAAAGAGGATCACTGTTTCCAGTAGTAGTTGTCCCTCTAATTCGAACAACAGAACTTGCACCTGGCTGACCTGAATTAGTCGTTACACGCACTCCTGAGGTTCTTCCTAGCAATGAATTTTCAATTCTTGTTACTGGCATATTTTCCAATACATCAGATTTGACTTTAGAAATGGCACCTGTTACTACACTTTTCTTTTGTGTCCCATACCCTGTTACTACAATCTCGTCTAATTCGTTAATCCCTTCTGACATAATTATATCAAATACCGTTTGGTCCCCAACAGTAACCTCTTGGGTAGCATAACCAGTATAAGAAATAATTAGAGTAGAATTTTCTGGAACAAGGAGAGAGAAGTTACCATCTATATCTGTAGAAGTACCGACGGTGTTATCTTCTTTAATTATGATGGTAACGCCAATCATGGCTTCGTCATCAGTTCCATCTTTTATTGTTCCTCGAATATCTTTTTGAGCATTCAATGTCCCAAGAAGACATAAGAACAGAAAAGAGCAAAGCAGTTGTTTCATGCCTTTCATTTAATTTGATTTTTGATTAATAGTTACTAGTGAATGAATTCTACAAAATGAAATCGGTGCAAAAATACACTTTCTCATTTAATATCTAAATACATTGTAAATCTAATAAAATAGGGACTTATAGCTTATATCATAACTACATCATTACCACACATTTGATTTAGAAGTGTTAAATTTCATACATCTGTCGCTTAATACCATTACTACTCTTGGTAATTTTAAGCTAAACAATTAAGTATCAGATAAGGTTAATATTTTATCACTTATTTTTTATTAATAGCAAGAAAATATTGGAGGAGGAATATTTTATTTAGGATAAAAGTAGGTTGGATGGATGTTAAAATTCAAAACTAGAAAGCAATTTCATAATTCCAACTCTGAGATTAATAGGTAAAATCCCAAAAGTCTTTCTATTTTTATGAAAAAAACATCACATGAGAAGCGCCTTTTTCTTTTCCCTTTTCTTTTTCCCAATTTTACTTTTTGGACAAAATGGATCTACTTACGCTAATGGTGCAAGAAGTGCTGCTATGGGTAATACTGGTCTTAATTTTAATGACATTAATAGCTTATTCACCAATCAAGCTGGGTTAGCTGATTTGGAGGCGACTTCCTTCTTAGTTGCTGCTGAAAGAAAATTTGCACTGGCTGACTTAAATAACTTAACTGCAGGTTTTGCCTTACCGACTTCATCAGGAACCTTTGGTCTAAGTTTAAACTATTTCGGTTTTGACCTTTATAATGAGACAAAAATAGGTTTGGCTTATGGTCGAAAACTAATGGATAAACTTTCTATAGGGATTCAATTTGATATGCTCAATACTCGCATTCCAGAATATGGAAGTAAAAACCTTTTCACTTTTGAAATCGGTCTCCAATCCGAATTATCTAAAACCCTTACTTTGGGATTTCATCTTTTTAATCCAGTCAAGTTAGAAACAGTTGAAGGAGAATACTTGCCTACTGTTATTCAAGGTGGTATCAGTTATGCTCCCTCCCAAAAAGTATTGGTCAATGTGGAATTAGAAAAAGATATTGATTTTCCATTTACGATTAGAACTGGGGTAGAATATGAAATGGTGGATAACTTCTGGTTAAGGATTGGAGTTAATACTGAACCGACTTCCGTAAGTTTTGGAATTGGTTATTTAATGCAAAATGGATTACGACTTGATATTGCTTCTAGCTATCATCAAGAGTTAGGATTTACTCCTGCTGTTTCTTTGGGATTTGATTTGAAGAAAAAGTAGGAACACAGAGTTACTCAGAGATTAATTTGAAAACGCTTTGTGTAACTCTGTGTTTTCTTTGTGTAACTCTGCGTTCCTAAATTCGAATATAATAAACACAAAAATATAGTTATGAAAAAGTATTGTTGGATTTTTTTGATGCTCACTAGCTATCTCTGCCAAAGTCAACACAGCCTCAATCCTGAGTTAAATGATATTGGAAAAGTTTTCAAAAAAGATGGCGTATGTTACGCTAAGTATTTGAAATATGAATACGAGACTAAAGAAGAAATCTATCCTGTCTTTACAGGAGCAAAGAAAAAAAGAGGCGTCAAATTAAAACGAAAAACAATTATCCTTAAAGAAGGAACAAAAGGGAATTGGGAAAAAAGAAAGGCCGATAAAAACTGTCTTTCTTCTGATCCAAATGATTGTATTGTTTGGTGTTTAGTAGGTGCTATCCCTGATAAAACAGTAACTTTCGCTTATGTAAAAGACACCACTAAAACAACTGAATGGGAAATGCAAACTTTTACCATTTATAAAAAAATAGCATCAACAGAAGAGGAAGCTGAAGTTGTTTGTAACTCACGGGTAACCGATGAATTACTTTACGAGATTCAATCTAAATTAGTAGATTTAAATTACTTACAACAACCAAAAATCAAAACTAAAATCAATCTCCTCAAAAATGTAAAAGCTGCATTAGCTAATTTCCAACATAACAATAATCTTCCTGTGGGAAACTTTGATGTTCAAACGCTAGCAAAATTAAAAGTTAATTCAAATCTTTATTTCTAATGAAAATACATTGTTACATCATCGCATTTCTTTTCTTTGGACAAAATTTATTTGCTCAACCTGGTGGACAGATGCCTCCCAGTAATGAACCCGGTAAGTGTTATGCTAAATGCCTAATTACATCTGGTGGAGAAATTGAAGAGTATGAAGAAACTTATCCCATCTATATTGGTGATCGTCCTGATACTGTAGAAATTGAAACAATTACCATCATTTTAAATAAAGGAAAAGGAACGACTAGATGGGTTGAAAAAAGAGCAGATAGGAATTGTCTTTCTTCCGACCCAAACGATTGTATGGTTTGGTGTTTAGTAGAAGACAAGCCTGAACCTATGGTACTTGAAATTGAAATCCTTGCAGATACGACACAAACTAAAGATTTTATTTATGAATACTTTTTAATCCAAGAAGAGGTTTCTGAATTAGAGCAAAAAACAGAATGGAGAGAAATCATTTGTAAATTCAACATTACTCCTACATTTCTGATAGCTCTACAAGAAAAATTATCAGAAGAAGGATATTACCAAGGCAATCCAAAATCGTTTTATACTAGCGAATTGAAACTGGCTTTACTTAATTTCCAAAAAGAACATAATCTTCCTTATGGACAAATTGATTTTGAAACGTTAGATGAATTAGGGGTTTCTCCAAGTCGTTTTTAAACAAAACAAATGCTATCACCTTCGCTCCGTTCAAGACTAGTCTTGTCTAATTATTTGAAAATGAGAAAGTTATAAGTCTTTTAAACATTGGATACTTTGAAGATATCGGATAAATAATTTTCCCTAAAAAATATAATCAGAAAATAAAAAAAGGGAATTTCTAATAAATTAGAAATCCCCAATAGGACAACTGGTGCCCTCTCTCAATTATTTAATATCCAAATGTGAGTCATCACAAAAAGGACTTGTTTTTGAAATTTTGCAGTTACATATTCTAAACTCTCCACTCCTTTTCACTTCAAATAAAACTGGTTTCTGCTTTGATCCATGATGCGTTCCATCACAAAAAGGTTGATTCTTACTTTTACCACAAGCACACCATAAATAGTTTTCACCTTTCTCTAGTTTTATAGAAATCGGTTCAGGTGTTGCTGTTTGTTCTTTAATAAAACCTCTTGAAAGCTCACTCTCAGGATTGTCAGAAGCTACTGCTGGATAAAAATAACTAGCGGTCCATTTTTCTTTTGGATCATTCATCAAGCCAAATTCTGTCGGAAAATCATGACTGAATTTTGCTGTTCCGAATAATTGATCCCAAAAAGAAAACATATTTCCATAATTTCCATTAGGATCACTTACGCCATCTAACATTGACTTTCCATGATGAGCAAAATGAAAAGCAGGGGTGATAATTATTCTTTCCAACACTGCTACTACAGGAAACAAATATTTATTTTTATAAAAAATCCTATCCCATGTAGTGGTACTATGAGAAGCTATAATCACCAATTGTTTTAAAATCAATCCAATTGCAACAGCTTTTGCTCCACCTAGAAAGACTACCGTTCCTACCCACCAAAGATTAGGCATTATTAAATAATATAAAGCTGCATTTCGATAAGAAACAAAAAAGCCCATCTCCTCTGCTTGATGATGAGGTCGGTGCAATTTCCAAAGCCATTCATATTCATGAGCGGAACGATGATACCAATATTGTAACACATCATCAGTCAGTATATAAAACGGAAGCATCAACCACAAACTCCAGTCCCCGAAAACATATAAGTAATTGGGGAACGCTAATTTTCCTAAAGCCAAGACACCTAAAACTATCCCTGGCTTAATCAAAAGTGATAACATAAAAAATCCACCTGCCTCTTGCAACCAATCACTCCCCTCTCTTTTGGATGCTTTTAATGCTCCTGCAATAACTTCAGCTAATCCAAAGAACACAATGATTCCAATCACTGCATAGACATCAAAATTTTCGATTCCAAAAATAGTCTTATCCATTTTGTTTGAGTTTTAATTCTGAACAAATTTTTCATTAAAAAAAATGGGTCTATACTGAATACATGGGTAGTAAACTGCAAATGTTTTATTGTTGTTGGAACATGCTAGTAAGTTCTGTCATTGTTCATTTTTTTCATCGAAAAAAAAACGAAGCAAAATTCTAGTCTATTCCAATTGCTCCGCAGGAATCGACCTGCTCGCCCGCTTACTGCTCTTGGCGGAACTCTTTCTCCATTATTTATCTTCTAGTTTTTGAATTAAAAATTAGAAGTGTAATTAAAAAATTTGTTGCCAAGAATAAATAAAAACATACTGCATTTTAAGTCACCTTTTTCTTTTACCAGCTATAATCAACATAGACACTAAAAAAAATACTCCTAAAAGTACAAGACTCCATTAAATTAAGACTATTCAAAAGTTAAGTTTTAGATTTTTTTTTCCGTTTTAATATTCGAGAAAGCGAATTAGGAGTAATTCCTAAATAATTGGCGATATGCTTATTTAAAGCAGTATTGATGAACTGAGGTTTTTTTTCAATCAACTCATCGTATCGTTCCTCTGGCAGTTTGTCTACTAAAGATTCTACTCTAAAAATCAATGTTTGTATATTCTCTTGAAGTCCAGCGATATGTAACTTTGCGAAGTTAGTGTTAGTCTCAGCCAATGCCTCAATCTTATCAAAGGGAAATATTAGTAAATGAGATTGGACCACTGTTTCAAAATTATACTTAGTAGGGCATTTTTTAAATAAAGAATCTGGAGCTCCTGTCTGAGTATGTTCTGGTCTTAAAAATACATTAATCTCCTCTCCTTCTGGATTAATATAGTATCCTCTAACCATTCCTTCCAGAATGAAAAATATGCGATTTTCTATTTTCCCTGCTTTAATAATATTAGTTCGACTTTTTAAGTCTACATATTCTGAGACAGCAAGTAAAGTAGATAAATCAGCATCTAAAAGAAAAGGATAATTACTTTTAAGTATATGCTTGATTTTGGCTGTATCCATCATAAAATGAAATAAATAAATTTAGTTTAAGACTGAAAATATACTAGAACTCTCTACATATACACTACAATATGATAATTTTAATCATATTTAAAAGTCAGCTTTAGTAAAAGTCATATTTTGTTCCCATTAGAACAACAAATCACCCAAAAAAAATAGTTTAGCAAACTATTAACAAAACAACACCATGAAAAATCTCTCTATTTATAAAAAAGGCTTAATACCTATTCTCTTCATTTTCCAATCTTGTTTCCTATTTGCAAATTTTAATACGACAGATAGTTTACTCCATAACTTATCTGAGATAAATGATAATCATGTAAAAATGCATACCTATGCTAAACTTAGTCGGTCAATGCGTTATAGAAATACCAAACAAAGCATTATATATATACAAAATGCAATTGAATTGGCAAACAAGATAGGTACAGAAAAAGAAAAATTAAAATACCAATATCAATATCAATTATCTGTTATGCAATGCATCAATGGTGAATATGATAAAAGCATCAAACTCTGTAATAGCTTATTAGAAAATCCATCAATTATTGAGGATAGCACTTTCATTGGAATCCATAATGCATTATCTTTTAGTTATCAAGGTCTTGGTGAATTACATCTTGCTATCAAATATGGAAAAAAAGCTATACAACTTAGTCAATCTCTAAAACTTTCTACACTTTCCATTCCTTCTATAGGATGTCTTGCCAAAATCAATATGGACAATGGTAATTATGAGGAAGCTTTATCCTACTTTTTTCAGGCTAAAAAAGAAGCCAACCTAAATAATAGATATATTCAAAAAGCTTGGATATTTAAAGACTTAGCAGAACTCTATTTTTATCAGGATGAATATGACCTTGGAATAAAAGCTGCACAAAAATCTATTTCAATTTCCCAAAAATTTAATCTTTATATCATTGAAAATGATGCGCTTATCAATTTAAGTCGATTATATGCAGCTACCAATCAATTAGATAAAGCTTTAGTGACTGTAGATTCTGCTTTGAAAAACCTTGAAGGGAAAAAAAATATTCATTTAATACTACGCGCCCAAAATGCAAAAGCAACTATTCTCTCCAACCTAGGTCAAATTGATAAAGCAATTGAATTATCTCTCCTAACTATTAGAGATGCACAATATCATAACGCACAAAAACAAATTATCGAATTCCATGATTACACGGCAAAGCTGTATGGAAAAAAAGAAGATTTTAAAAATGCTTTTTTTTATCAAAATAAAGCTAAACAATTAAGAACTTCTTTACTCCAAACTGAAAAAATAAAAATTATTAAACTTGCTGAAAGCAAGGCTGGAATCGAATCGAAAAACATTAAAGAACAAATATTAAAAACTAGTTACTATAGTCGTATTACAAATACGCTTGGGTATTCTATGGCAATCACCTTGTGGATTGGGCTTTTACTTATTCTAATCATTAGACGATTTGACAATGTATCTTCTAAATTTAAAAATGTAATTCCATTGTTTCATCAATCTACTAATCTCCAAGAATTTGAAATTGCAAAAAATATTTCAACGTGGTCTGTATTTTTTCTTTTACTACTTATCTGTCATTTCTATTATTGGAATTTACATGGAGCCATGTTTACCACTACATTACTGCTATTAATGTTTATTCTTATTTTCTTTTTTGCAAAAAAAGAAAATATAGCAGGCGTCTTTTATGCTTCAATGATTCCTTATTTTGTTTTTGCAATTACACCAATATTTCTTGGAAATCTAAGTTCCATTCCAATATGTATCGTTGCCACTTTTCTTGTTAATTGCTTTTTAATTCCTAAAAAAACATTCCAAATTGTAAATGTTTCTTTAGCTTGTATTAGTTCTATTAGCTACCTCTATTATCAAACTATTGCAAAAGCCGAGGCAGTTAAAATCCCTTTTGCCACAGAACTCGACTTATTAATTACGCTAATAGGAATCTTATTTATTATAGGCAACGTTTTGTTTTATTATAAAAACTTAAACAAACTTAAACGTCAAGTTTTAGAGAATAATGATTTCATGAATCAAATCTCTGATATCAATCCTCATTTTATTTTTACTAAAAATAAAAACCGAGAATACACTTTTGTGAATGAAGCATTAGCAAAAGTCTACCAATTTGAGAAGACACAATTAATTGGTAAAAAACATGAAGACCTTGATGACTACTTTATTACACATACCAATTCTCAAGAAGATGATTTAGCCATTTTAAATCAAGAGGTTTCCTGTATTAAAAAAGAAGAATTTTTTAATACAAATGGAAAAAAAATTTGGTTAGAAACCACCAAAAAACCCATCCTTGACAAGCATAACAATGTAATTGGAATTTATGGATTCGCCGACAATATTACAGCTAAGAAAGAAACTGAAAGAAACATTATAGAACGTAATAAAGAGTACTGTGGAATTTTTAGCCATTCATTTGATAGTCTTATTATAACAGATGTCGATGGCCAAATTATCGACTCCGATGAAAATGCGCTTACTTTTTTTGGCTACAAAAACAAACAATCAATTTGCCAAGATAGTATCTGGAAATTATTTCCTCAGAAACAGGAACAAATGAACTTGGATGAATTTTTAAATTCTAGAATTACAATTTGTAATGCAATGCAAGATGCCGCCTTTATTACTAATGGTGAAATAATATCCGTTGAAAATAGTCTCATTAAAATGGAGGTAGAAAACCAAACTCAAATCATTTGGGCAACGAAAGATGTTTCTAAAAAAATTCAATTAAAAGAAAAACCCAGATCAATCCAAATCCTAAGCAGCAACCTGAACCCTTTAAACGAAGGAGAGCAATCAACATTCGAAATAGAATTTATACCCCAATCAGATTTCAATACTTTTTCAATTATCGAAATAATATTCCCTATCACATATGATAATTTAATAGGAGATAATTTACAATGCTATTTAAAATTAACAAGCTTCATAAAAGTCAATTGTTTTTCTTAACAAAGAAAAATAATCATCAACGATTTATTTAATTACTAATCATCTCCTTTAAATCCACTGACAATTCAAATAAGAAATATTATAAATCCGAATAAATATAATTAATTTTTTATCGAAGAAGACTATTATATATCAATTGGGATAAAATCCAATAAATCATTATTTTATAATGATTATAATGAAAATGCTGTAAAAGTAGAAGTCTATAGTGCACCTGGCTGGCTGATAATTAATTAACTACTTCCTAGTAATTTCTTTGCCAGAAAAAATACCAGTTTATTTTTTAATATAACAATTAATTCTGCTGTTCCGAAAGAAGATGTGGATGGTTCTATATTATTCCAACTTCCTTACTAATTTCCTGAATAAGAAGATGAATTGGAATCGAAAAGTTCTGCAGAAAATTGGTAAAATTTCAAAACCAAAATTCAATAAAAACAAATAGAAATAAAAGGAAATCAAAATGATTTCACAGGAAATTTCATTGGAAAAGTTTTCGGAATAAAGAATCCCTTAGACAAAACAAGTATAAATTCTTTTATAGTTAAGTCCTTTGATGGTCGGAATAAAAAAATAATAGAAAGATCTTATTAAAATGTTGATCCCTTTGAATTCAATTATGACTACCCTGGTCCAAGAATAATAATAAATAATGATGAAGATATTGTATTATATAAAGGAACGAATTCTAATAATTTGGAAATTTATATTGAAAATTAAGCAAGTTTTAATATGACTTTGCAAGCAGATTTGGATGATATTTCTATTTACCCTTTTCCTTTGGAAATTAATATTGGGCAGTTGAAAAAAAACTTTTCTATTTCTGTGCCATAAGATCATCCTATTGGGGAATATATGATCACTTGGATACTAAAAGGAGAGAAGTTGCCGAGAATTTACACTCCTATTAAATAATCTTGAATTAAAATCATATAAAAATCAAATTTCGAAATAAAATTAAAATATGAAAAAAATTTCCCATTTTCTGGATTTTCTTTGCCTTTTTTGTTTGAATTGGAAATTTCTCCTGACATTGAGTTGAATTTGATAGTTAATAAAAAAAAGAATTACCAAGGAATAGAATTGACGAAAAATATTTTACACTTTTCGCCAGAAATAAAAAAGTAATAATTTTAATTAATA
>JAVCKV010570073.1:0-10143 GCA_032274145.1 Herpochondria borealis | reverse complement strand
TTATCTAGTTCAAAGTCTCCACTGAGCAGCATACCTGTTTGGCAAATTTGTTCCTGATAGAGGTAAGCTCGCTTTCCTATTGGGTCGATTTCTTTTAGGACGACCCGGTAGCCTTCCCCTCCAATGCCATCTTTCAATAAAATAATGACGATGAGAACTAAGCTGGAGCCTATGGCAATGATTGGCGTGGTGATAAAAAGTCTGTGGCGTTTTCCTTGTTTGGCAAATACGAAAAAGTTGACGGGACCCACTAAGATAGCGAAGCCAACGAGAAGGAAAGCAAGTAAGCCTGTACCAAACGTTCCTTCCGGGAGATCTTCGTAGAGAGGCCAGTCAGAAGAGCTGGAGAACTGTTTGTTCAGGTGATAGAGAGAACTTTTTTGATTTGCTGGAGTTAACCACTCAGTAATACCTGAATAATGAGTGTTAGGGTTATTATATAGTGATATTCGCCCGCTGTGGTAGTCGGTAGTTGAGGCAAATGTATCCTTGTTGAGGTTATTTTGAAATTTCAGTGACACGTTGAAATGCTTACTTTGGTTCAGCTCTTTGACGGTATTATTTACTGATTTGACACAGATTACTAGATGGCCTCCTGAATGACACCATTGAGACAATGTAGCTTTTTGAGCTTGTGTCATATCTAGCCACTCTTTTTTTGTTATGACAATGGTCTCATAACCGAGCAGCCCCACCACTTCGGTGGGGATAAGTTTTGGTTGTATACTAGTTTCACTTCTTCTTGAAAAAAGGAATACCTCATTCGCAGCATCTGAACAGGCTAGTTGGAAGTTGTTCGAGTAGATTGAATTTTGGAGTGAAGTACCGCGTTTTTCTTTTTGGTGAATAAACGTTAAGTCGAGATTGTTGTATTTATTCTCTTGGTGATCATTCCTTGAGAGATATTCGCTTTTAGCTCTTACTAAAGGGATGTTGATAGAATAGGTGGCAGTGGAGCCTGCTTTACAGCTGAAGCTATATGATGATTTTAGGTTTGTTTTGATGGAGGCGGTCCATGTGGACATTGCCGCGTGTGAGTTGGTATCGAGTTTAATATCGATCTTTTTGTCTCCGTTGTTGCGTATAGTTACGATGAGAGGGTAATGTCCATACGCTGGCAGATTGGAAAATGCGGATGTGAGTTCAATGGAGCAGCGTGTGTTGTTGAAACGTCCAATTTTTTCGGAAAAGCCCTCGGCCGCTAGTTGGTGGGGTAGATAGGCGAGCAGGAATAAGAAAATGGTACTGAAATGTTTCATGGTGTGAGGTGGGTGTTAGGCTTGTAAATTTTTTGGAGCGAGTTTTGGCTCGAAGGATACTTCTTTAAGAATTTCTTGTATCAAAGAATCTGTGGTCTTGCCTTCTACTTTTGCGTTGTAGTCAAGAAGGACTCTATGCCGAAGAACTGCAGAGGCGAGGGCTTTGACGTCTTCAAAGCTGGCGTGATTACGGTTGTGAACAACGGCTCTGGCCTTTGCAGCGGAGGCTAGTGACAGAGCTGCTCTAGGGCTTGCTCCATATTTGAAGGATTGTGCTGCCTGTGAGCGTCCAGGATGAGTGGCGTCTACAAGTCTAGCTATGTAGTTTGTGACAGGTTCAGGGAGGTAGATTTTTCTCACTAGTGTGAGTAGGTTGTCGAGAGAGTCTTGATCGATGATGGACTCAACGGTTGGTTCGACTCCGAGTTCGCGGCTGTTGATGATGCGTTCCATGGTGGATACGTCATTTCGTGTGACTTCGAGTTTAAAGAGGAAGCGATCGAGTTGTGCTTCAGGAAGCGGATAGGTGCCTTCGAGTTCTATGGGGTTCTGGGTAGCGAGGACAAAGAAGGGTTTTGGCAGTTCATGTGTTTTTCCTAGAACTGTAACTCGCTGTTCTTGCATGGCCTCGAGTAGAGCTGATTGTGTTTTTGGGGAAGCTCGGTTGATTTCGTCTGCGAGCATTACGTTGGTGAAGACTGGACCTTTTTGGAAGACGAAGGAGCGTTCACCGTTCTTTTCCTGCAGTACGGGATTACCAGTGATGTCACCTGGAAGAAGGTCTGGAGTGAATTGGATACGTTTAGTGTCTAGTGATAGGATTTTGGAGAGACCCTTTACTAGTTCTGTTTTACCTAAACCCGGTAAACCTTCCAGTAGGATGTGCCCTCTTGCGAGAAGGCCTGTGATGGTGAGTTCGACTAGCTCCTGTTGCCCGAAGATAACTTCGTTCAGTGCTGCTATAAGTGATGCGGTTTGCTTGGAGGCTATTTCGACCTCGGATTCAGATGCATAATCCATGATGTTGCTTTATTTGAAGAAATTTTGTAATGCTCGCTTTTCTTTGGGGAGGTAGTTGCCTTTCCATACTTCGTCTCCGCCTTGGCCCTTGTTTGCAGCATTGCCACCTTGTTGCAGAGAATTTTTTGACTTGTTGACGTTGTGTTCGCCTCCGTTCTTGGTTTCTAGAAGATCTCCAGGTAGCGTGTTCTCAAGATTCTGCGAATTCAGTTTTTCGGTGCGGTTGGCTTGAAGATCTTGTGCTTCGTCTCCTAGAACCTTAGGTTGATGTCCGCCTTCCGCGTTGGGCTCCCCTTGACCAGGAGCGAATGGGGTTTCACGACCTCCGGGTTGTTCTCCTTTATCTGTGTCCTGATTTTTGTCTCCCTCTTTGGGTGGGAGGTTTTGGCGTAGTTGTTTTTTTAATTCATTAGACATGCCGCGCATATTTTGGCGAAGCTTTTCAAGTTGCTCTGGTGTGAGGTTGTTGAGGAGCTTAGGATTGATTTTTTTGAGCTGGTCGAGAAGTTCTTTGTTGGGTTTCATGCGGCCTTTTTCTAGTGCCTTCATGGCGTTGCTGAATTGGTCTAGTAGCTTGTTTTTTTGAGCTTCAGTGAGGTTTTTGCTGTATTTTTTTAAGGTGCTGAGAGATTTTTCAGCTTTGTCGAGGTTACGGCTTAGGGAATTGAGGGCGTGCTGGTGTGTTTGTTTGAGATTTTCTGTGGCTTCGAGGCTTTGGTGTGAATACCAGTCGTCTTCAGGTTGCTGTTTCAGCTCATCCAATTTGTTTTCTATCTCTTTAATGTATTTGTCTTGTACGATGTCTTTGTCTTTAAGTTCGTTCAGATCTGCTGCGAGGTTTTGCCAAGCTTTTGGGGCGGCAGGTGGCACGGGGGGAATCTGGGGTGTGATATTAATGGCAAAAGCTGAGGCGACGAGGATAAGAGAGCCAATGATGGGGAGTAGAAGGCGACGGAGGTGCCATCGTATCCCAGAACTAATAGTTTTGGGAACGATTGGCCACGATGTTTTTCCTGCGTGGGCGGTGCTGAGTGAACTGTAGAGTTGCATTGAGCTTTCGAGGCGAATTAAGGCGTCAGGAAGAGTTTCAAATTTTTTTCGCGCAATAGTATAGGTGAAAAAGGCTAAGATGAGGGTGAGGCAGGCAAAGGTTATCAGAGGTAGCTGGTAGTCGAACTCTAGCCAGTAGCGTTTTAGGAGCAAGGTGATGATGGCGGTGATGATGGAGCATATCACGATGGGGAGGGCGAGTGTATCCATGAACCATCCGATATTTACTTTTGATCGAGTATGGTTTGCAATCTTGAGCCATTGCTTTTGGGAGGGACTAGTCAATTGTGTGTGTTGGTTTGATGTTGATGAATTACACTATCAATATTTCATTTTATTAGTCAAGTATGTGTGTGTATTTTGGCGGGTAAGGTTCTTGTTACAGAGGCAGATATTATCGATTTTTTAGTTTATGGGATAGAATAGCTTGAGGGAGGAATAGTATCAACATCATGAATATGAAGAAGACAGGTGTCCAGGTGAGGACCGTTTGGAAAGCTTGGTCGGTGGGAAGGATAGTTTTTTTCCAGGATAATGTTTGGGCAAAGGCGATGGAAAAGCTGGCATAACTGAGGTTAAAGACAAGGCCCTTCACACTGAGGACGGTTGCTCTAATTTCTGAAGAAGTGAGTTTGTTAAGGAATCTGCTCGCGATGAAACCTGTATGGTAAAGGCTCATCATGACGAGAATGGCGGGAAGTATACCAACAGGACTACGAAACAGACAGAGACCCCAGAGGCCTGCGGTCGTAGTCAGTGCAACTACCAATATGTTGCCAGTGAGGCTGAGTTTCTGTGCGATGGGTTTGGCGTAGAAGGGAACGGCAAAACTGCAAATCGAGATGAGTGCTCCAATGAAGCCGAAGGTAAATTCAGGAAGATGGATGTAGCGGTAGTAGCTGCTGGTCAAGGTAGCGAAGTTACGTGTGAATGCATCTGTGAGCATCGTGCCTACCAGCAAAAGGCTGGCAGTTTTGGTTGTCCAGACCCATTTACTAGCTTTCCAAGTTTGACGAAAAACCGAACGGATGGAGCTCTTGTCAGTAGATTCGTGGCTGTCGGTCAGACGTAGAGCTATGGAAATAGCGAAGAGGCTCTGAATAAAACACAGGAATACTGGGATTCTTATGACGAGTGATTTGTCCAGAAGGGGGAATCCTAGATTGTTTGCTAGCCAGTGGTGGATGCTAGGGTCGTAGACAAGAGCTCCAGTGACCATGGCTACGGCCATGAAAATACCGTAGCGTTTACCAAGCGAGGAGAGGACTTCGTCCCATTGCTTGTCTTTGTCTTTACCTGTGAGTGAGTCGTATGCCAGAGCTTCATCTGCTCCGCTAGCTGCAGCTTCTGCAATACCGGCTAGTACGCGGTTGATGGCACAGACGGAAAATAGGAACCAAGCTCCTCCGATAGGCGCAAAAAGAAGTAATGCCATTTCAATGGCCATGATGATGGCTGAACCAACTACCAGACGTTTACGACCGATGATGTCAGCTAGTGCTCCAGATGGAACTTCCAGAAGAACTATAGTGGCTGCCCATATGACGTTGAGCATGATGTATTGTGGTAGGGTAAGTCCTAAATCGATGAAGAATACGGCCAATACAGGATAGTAAAACCTGCAGTTGAAAAAGATGCGAAACCAGAGGAAAAGTCTGACGTTTTTAATGGTGAATGCTTGTTCTTTTAATGCTTTAGATTCAGACATGGGAGGTTTGTGTTTACTGTACTTTTTTGTTAGAACGGGCGACGATCACCGTAGACAGCATGATGAAGCATAGGCTCAGAGTGGCTAATACTGTAAAGCAAATGTAGCTAGTACTCCAAGCTTTGGGGATTTGCTCTGCAATTTTTTGATCCTTTGGTAGCTGAGTTATTTGTTCTTCTGAAAGGATAGTTTGTAGTCTTTTGTGATCTGGGTTTTCTTCTTTGCCGAAATACTTCTCTTCGGCTAAGAAGATGTTAGGTTTTTCTTCTTTGGTGATGTCTGTGCGTTGAATGTCCTGCATGAGGAAGAGATCTCTTGCTCTTTCATTGACAAAGTAGGAGTCGCAGGTGGGTATGTCATCTCGGCCTTCATAGGTTTCGATCTGTTGAAGTTGTTCTATGGTACCAAACTGTGCTAGATGGACGATCTTTGTGATTTTTCGTTTAGCTTCTTTCGCGTTTGTTGCTCCAGTGCCTCCGAGAAGCAGTTTAGCTTCTTTGAGGATACTCATGCGTTCGCTATCTTTATCGGACAAGCCTTCATTGAGATAGGTGTGGGCGAAGAAATTTTTCTTTTTAAGTTCTTTTAGTGCATTATCAATTTTACGTGCTCCACGTTCGTAGATGTTGGTGTTGACTTGATCGACGATAATGCCTTCGTAAGCGTAGCGTAGCGGAATCACGCGTGAGGGGATTGGCTCGATACCTTGATTTCGGGAGCCTTCAGCTCCGCTAAAAAGCCCTCGATTCATTTCTTCAAAGGGTATGAGTGGAGTTCCTGCGAGGAGTAGTTGTGGAACGAGTATGAGGGGAACAGCACTGAGTGCTGCTCGTTCTGATTTGACGACGGAGGAGACAAATAGTGCGATTGCTGTACCGCACATGGCGGTGAGACTCATCCAGAGCCAGTGGTTTAGCCACATGCCTTCGATTTCCAACATCCAGTTGCCAATTGCAAGATAGATGGCACATTGAATGGCGGCGAGAATGGCGAGCGACATGAACTTTGCAGAGACGTAGAGGCCATTGTTGTAACGGCAGTTCCGTTCTCGTCGCAGGGTGGGACGGTCACGCAGTATTTCAGTTGCGGAATTGGTAAGCCCAAGAAACATTCCCACGGTTACTGACAGAAAGAGGTAGGTGACGATATGTAGGCCGGTATTGAATTGGTAGGGGCCGTCGGCAGAAGCTCGCAGTGTCGATGCTATAATGAAGGCGAGTAATGGAGCTTCAAGTAAGGTGGCGTAGATGGTGCCTTTGTTGCGGTATTTAGAGAGTGTAGAGCGCCAGAAGTGCGATTTATAAATTCTGAAATACTCGTGGAGTTTACGCCCTTCTTTTTTTGGAATAGGCATGTTGTCATCGGATTTCGGTAAGTCTCCGAGATTGGTCTGAGCAGGTATTTCTCCTTTCTCTACATTTTGGTAGAGTGTGTAGCTTTCGAATCTTTCCTGCCAAAAAAGAGGAGGAAAACGGCGAGTACTCTCGAATTTTTGAGTGTTTACGATGTCGACTAAGGGAGTCTCTAGCACATCGAATACGAAATCGGCACTGTTTTCATTTTCCGAAGATGGGAGAATAATTTGCAGCTCCTGGCAGGCCTCTTTGAAGTAGTTTCGCATAGTGTTGGGGGGGCCGAAAAAGGCAACACGCCCACCATTGTCGAGGAGCAAAACTTTGTCGAATTGAGAAAGAATTTTGGCACCAGGACGATGGAGTGAGGCTATGACTATTTTGTCTCTGGAAATGTTCTTGAGGGATTCAGCAACGTGTTCGGAATCTTTAGAAGAGAGACCAGAGATGGGTTCATCAAAGAGAAAAATTTCTGCCTGAGAGCCAAGATCTAGGCCTAGATTTAGGCGTGAACGCTCACCTCCGGAGAGAGATTTTTCATCCGGAGAGCCTACTCTTCTGCTGGCAAGTGGTTGGAGGGAGAGTTCGTCGAGAATGGTGTCGACACGTCGTTGTATTTCTTGGGAGTTGAGATTGGGTAATCGAATTTTAATGGCGTAGCGAAGGTGTTCACGAACGGTGAGCTGTGAGGAGAGTGCTTCCTCTTGCGGCATATAAGTGATGAATCTAGAGAGGCGAGAATGGTGTTGATAGAGAGAAATTTCGTTAAGTCTTATGTGACCTCTGGTGGGGGCTAATTGGCCAGCAATGGCGGAAAGAAGAGTGGATTTCCCAGAACCACTGGGCCCCATTATGCAGAGCATCTCACCGCGGTTGAGAGTAAACTCTATGTTGTCCAGAGCTTTAGATTTTCCAAACTTGTGACTCAGTGAATCTACTCGGAGTTGCTGGATGATGGTGCGTTCTTCGTCGAGTAAACCTTCGCTGAAGCGGCAGCGGATGCCTTGGTTTGGACTGATCCGGATGAGGCAGCCATCTTGTAGGAGAGCGTTGCCTATAACGGGGGTGCCGTTGACGAGGATGGGAGTCTTGCCCTGTTCGATAATATCGAGAGTGCCGCTGCCTTTTTCTTTATCGAATGCCACGACTAGGGTGACAGGGTCTGCGAGATTGGGTGAGAGTCGTAGATCGCCTGAGGAAAGGTTTTCAGGATCGTTGGAAATGAGGCAAGACTGTTGTTTTTTGTCGATTTTGAAGCGTCCGCCGGCGTCGAGGGCTTGTAAGCGGAGCTGGTTTAGAGAGACTTGGATACCTGATTCGGGAATGATATTGGCAAATAGCGGCACGGAATAGGTGGTGCCAGATTTTAGTTGCTTGAGGTTGTGTAGTTTAAAGCCTGTGTCCTGGAGAACTTCGATAGAGGCAGTCAGGCCAAACTTGATTTTAAAGATGGAGTGACGAGAGCGATTGCGTTCAGCTACGATAACATCTTCGCTTTTGCCGACGTAGAGGGTTCGGGTTTCTTTATTGAGTTTAGCGTCGAGGAAAAACTGGAGATCTGTGTGGGAAATTGCCCATCCAGGGAAAAGGAGTCGTTGATGAGGGCGGAGCCTTGTGCTGGCTTCTGCAGGTAGCTGGATAGCTCCTAGGGCGATGGCACGCTGCCCTGTATTTTTTAGAATGATGACTGGACCTGAGCGGTATATTTTGCAGGAGATGTTAGAGCAATTCGGAGGGAGTAGTATATCAGCACCTTCTGTAGAAAGAGATAATTTTTCGAAAGTGAGTTCCTCTGACTGTAAGTTTTCACCTTCGAATTCTTTGACGATTGAGGCTCCTTCTTGTTTAAGATGAAGAGCTGTCATGAATTTGAGAAAATTATCTTTTCCCTGTGCCTTTTGAGTGGAGGAGTCGACTAGCAGGTATAGTTGGAGGCCGATGGTGGTGAGTTGTTGGGCTGAGAGAGTAGGGAGCATCGAACTGGCCAATTCTTCAAGAGTGGAAGGCTTTTTGATGGCCCGTTGGAGACGGCGAGCTAGCCAGCCGTGATCGGCTTCAGGATATGCGTGACGGAGGAGGTCTAGGATGATATTGGCCTCACGTTGTATGACCTTGCCGTCTAGCATCGCGAAAGTAGCGAAGGCATCTACGAGAAGGCCCACATTTTGCAGGGTTCTGGGTGCTCCTGGGAGGAGTTTTTTAAGAATAGGCACGGATGCAAGGGATCGAACTAGCAGTCCGCCCCTTGGTTCAGTATTTTGTTTCTTTTTTCTTAGCATTCGGCGTGAGAGAGAATATAGCGAGTTCTCTTGTGGAAGAAAGGATTTATTTGATGCTAAGCGTCATATGACAGGGCTTCTAAACAGATCGTAAACTTCTCGTTGAACTAGTTGGTAATGATGAACTTTTTATACCTTGTAAGTAAAAGGGAAATCATTCATTTAACGGGGAGTGCGTGTAAGCATTCTGAAGAATTTATTGAAACTCTTTGCCGGTTTTAAATTGTGTTTTTATATTTTATTATTACTGGATATAACTGTTTGTTTAAGTTTATTTTTCTGTGTGTTGATTTTCAGCTAGTGAAGAATATTAAATGATTACTCCAACTTGTTGTGTTTTTTGGATATATAAAAATTGATATTATTATTTCCGTAATGCTCAAAACGTTGAGATGTTATGCGACTAAATATTATTACTTTTAAAATTGACTATTTCTCTTGATTTGTCTAAATTCTAACCGTAATCCCCAACATTAACCTAATCTAATCTAACGTGTCAGACCCAACCGCTAATTTTAAGCCTACAGTAGCTGTTATTGCCTGTGTCGCCGCTATTCTCTCTTCTTTTATCACTTACTTAGTGATGGAGCGGGGCAGGACAGGTGAGCAGACTTCTAAGACCGAACGTGGTGATGCCTCGGCATCTGGTGATCGTGTAGCTCGTGGACCAAGCCGGTTTAAGGAATCTCGTCATTTTAACGATTCACGCATGCCCTTCCAAGGTCTATCCGATTCGGGTAATCCGCCTGCTAGGAAATTGACGAGGGGGCAGCCTAGGGGAGCAGATCCCGCGTTTGAGGATGATCCAGCAATTGAGCAGACGGTAGAGCCTTCTGAAGCGAGGAAAACATATTATGCTTTAGCGACAAAAAAGGTGAAGGCTTTCCGGGAAATTAGAGGTGTTTCCGGAACTGATAAAGATAAATACGATGCTTTGGTAAAGCAATGGAAACGCGAGAATGTTTCATTGCTAGATAGCATGGAGAGGGCTAAGAGCGAAATGATCCTAGAGGAGCAAGAGACTGCAAACCGTTAAAACTGCAATTTTATGAAAGACAAAATATTTATATTGTTACTATCACTAGTAATGGCCACAAGCTTAAGTGCTCAGCAGTGGGAGGCCGTAGATTGGCATAAGCACATTAGAATAGTGCAGACAGGTACAGTGCTCAAAAAGAACACTAGCCAGACAGGAAGCAGCCGCTGGGAAGCTGACGCCATGAGTAAAAAGCTTCTGGATGCTGACGGGGCTGTCAGATTTCAGCCTGGCCAGATCGATAAGAAAGTAATGCTGGGTCTGACTAGAGCTAATATGGACTCTGGTTATCAAAGTTTAGATTACGCAATCTATCTCAGAGAGACGGGTAACGTAGGAGTTTATGAAAAAGGAGAGTTTCGAGGGAATGTGAGTTACGGATACGGACTTAACGATGTTTTCGAAATACGAAGAGTAGGAACTGAAGTGAAGTATTACC
>JAVCKV010570062.1:0-10143 GCA_032274145.1 Herpochondria borealis | reverse complement strand
AACGACCACCTTTATTCAAACCTTGTACAAAACTTTTCCAAAATGCTTGGAAAGATGTCAATCTGATGAAAAGCGCCAATACTATAAATATAATTATCGATAGTCGATGCTCATTACAGCAGAGATACTGGCCCTTTTGGACACCAATACACATACAGATATAGGAAGCAACTGTGTTCTCCTTACAGATACGATCGCGCCAATGATTCTGTTCGTGCCATCCAACCTTCCATAGTACCCGCATCGCCCAATGCTGCCAAGAATGGACTCATGAGCTCATGTGCCTCAATGGGGGTCAATCGAAAGACTGCGTCGGATCCCTCTGTCACCAAATGATGCTCGCCGACATACAAGTACGTTTCAAATGCTACAGTGACGAATGCGTTGCGTGCCAATTTGGGGACACACCACTTGTCAGCTGTATCGGACAATGTGTCGACCGTGACAGCGGCTGTATTGTTACGGATATGGATTTGCGATTGGTAGCCAGCAATTTCAGTTGCAATGATTTGAGCAATCCGTTCTTGGACGAGGACGAGTAGGACGAATGATGGATTGCGAGCACCGTTCTCTTGGAAGGGTAACGAACTTTTGGATGTCGATTCAATAGTCAGGAGGTCTTCGATCACCGTAGAACGAATATTATCATTGGCAGCGTTGGCACGGACAAAGGAAATGACATCCTTCATTGTCTTGATGGCTGTTTGCTTAGTACTGATTCCGGACTCTGTCTTGACAATTGCAGCACGATGATTTGCTGTAGCATCATTGCTGTTATCATCATCCTTGGACTTGTCAATAACGGATCGGATGGTCGCCTTGTTCCGATCAATGTTACTGGTCGCCACCCATGCGTAGACACGAACGAGGTTTCCCATATAAATCGACAAGAAGGAAACATTGAGGGGGAGCCAAAAGACTGTAAACCATGTACTGGATTCCTTGGTGGGGGTCAAGTCTCCGTACCCGACAGTCGTCATGGTAAAGGTGGCAAAGTAGAGGCCCTGTAGGAACGTCCATCCTTCCATAATCATCATGGCGACAGCGCCACTGACTAACAGTGCAACAAGGTAGAGAGTGACCGAGATTAAACGTCCGTACGCTCCTCCCGTCACGAGATGTTGGAAACTGTCAAAGGCGCCAAAGAACATATCAAGTGCATTGACGTGAGCTGATTCGTGCTTGGCCTTGCGTGGCCCTGTGTTACGTCCTGCCTTATTGGAGAGACGGTAGACTTTTGGGGTTGGAGTGTAGTCAACCATCCTGGGGGACTGTGATTCCAAGTATGAGGTACCGCCGTTAGTTGTCGATGCTGCCATGGCGGACTTATCGACAGTGTGTTGAGCTCTTGATCGACTGAGAGCAATGAACTGGTACATTTGAGAGACCTGTTTCGATCATTTGTGCGAATAGGAGAAGTAGTGGTAGTAGCAGTAGTAATCATGAGAAATGAAGAAAATGTGCTGTGAGAAATGGAACTTCATTCAAAATGGCAAGATAAATGTACTAAATACGCAGAAGAACAAATCCAGATCAGAATAACGTACCATAATCGTCACTGCGGCAATCCCAGCAAGCATAATCCAGCAAAGAAAAAGTTGGTACGGAACAGTATCAGGAAGATTGTAATTCCCGTACCCGGATGTCGTCATGGTATAATGCGTAAAGAGCATCGCCTCACTGAGCTTGTATCCGCCCTTTCTCATACAGACGGTGATGCTCACAACTTCGACGAAGACGATGGACACGAACGCAAAGAATGTACACTGCCTTGTGGATTTGACACGTGCCGCGAATTGAACATCGTGTTCTGCCTGCTGTTGATCGCAATCATCGCCCAACTTTTCAAGCGTTTGGATGTCGCGATTGGTGAGCATCGCAACTTGTCTGTTCTTCTGTACGACGCGACGCAATTCACCGAGTCCTCTGACACTGCCGCCTTCTCCGTCAGCACCATTAATCATTGTGTGTTGATTATTGTTGGTTTCATCGAAATTAGAGCGTTTGATAGAACGGCGTGATGTTCGGCGGCCGTTGGTTGCTGCTGGTTGCTGCATCATCATGGAGTGTCTCATTCTTTCGACGGAACCTGGGCTCTTGGGAGGCTCTTGATAGTTGTTGTTGCTTTGTTGCATCATTGTCGGACCTGTAACGATACTGGAATCCAAATCATCCAATACTTTGTTATTGCTACTCGTTGATTCAACTGAAACGGTGTCCATGGTTCCTGACTTTTTTGTTGCTTGTATTTTTGTTCGTGTTTTTATTTAGTACTTTGCTTTGCTTTGCTTGCTTGATTGCTTTGCTTTCACTTTTGCTTGCTGCAAAGAACAATGCTGCTGTTTTATGGTATCTTCCAGAAGTCTGGCTTCTGATCAGTGTTTGGGAGTGACTGCGTACTTTGTATGTGCAACGGAGTAGAACCAACCAACCAACCAACCGACTAACTTCACTTTGATGCAACAGAGGGTCAACCTGATTTATTTGTGACTCTTGTGAAAGCTCGTATGAACTTCAAGTTTTCACAGCACTTCACAAACAATGACACAAATAAAGATGTTTCCAGTCACAATTAACGATGGCGCTTCAGTATCTGACTCAAATTGATAAATAAATCAGCGGTTTTAACGTCTAAATAACGTGACACGTAAGAGGGGTTAGGAAGACGCTTCATCATCTCTCATCTGCTCTCCATATAGCCATTGCATGGTTTAGTAGTTGTAACGGTAAAAGTATAGCTACCAACTTGAGAGGGAGACAACTATGCTGCTTCTACTCTTTTCTGGATGCAACCAATACATCACAGCATGCCGACAGATGCTTCTGTAAGCCTTGCCCCAGTATATAAGGCGAGTATACTATAGGTCCAGGTCGCAGTATAGTAAGCGAACAAGTATGTTGACATCGTCTCTTGCGTCCACCTTGTTCATTTTTAATAAGAAGAATGATAAACATACTTATTTGTGAAGTGAGTGTAGCGTCACATGATTTGTTGACGATGACGACGATGACGACGATGACGACGATGACGACGACGGCAACGACGACGACGACAACAATGGTTGGTTTCACATGATTAAGAATATAGAGCTCGCTTTCCCAACTTACTTATCTTCAAGGCAAAAGACAGAAGCTGTTGGTTGAAGTGTTGCTACACTGTACTCACGTTTCAAGTTCAACAATGGTGATGTAGCAGCTGATGTTCTAGTAGAAAGCAGAACTGTAAGCTTACTGGCGCTGTTGGACAGGACTTCAATGCATTGCCCTTCGTTGCTTGCGACTCCGACGAGTATAACAGCATAGTATCACGATTGATCGGACTGGAACAGTACTTACTATACGGCTCTCACAAACACTCGCAGATTACGTTCATACGAGGTTATAAGCGTAGTTGCTAAAGCTACTTTTCTGCAACACCATCGCCACCACCATAATACTAGTACGCTCTCACAATACATACGAGGTTATAAGCGTAGTTGATAAAGCTACTTTTCTACACTACCCATCACCACCACCATAACAGAAAACTAATCGACGATGTTGTACTTCAACAATTTACCCCTGCGCCTAGTCGAGCATTCCATTATATAGAAAACGAGGCGGGAGGACCTATAACTATACATCGTTGTCAATTCACGTCATCATGGCAATCTTCGTATGACTTTCGATTTTTAGCATCTGTGATTTTCGGAACAAACTTGCTGATAGGATGTCACTATTTTGTGACCTTTTGTGAAATTATCTTCACAAAAGTCACAAAAGTTGAGTTTTCCGTCATCTATCATTGTACTTCAAATAAATAGAGCCAGTCCTGCCAGCACCCACACACTCTCGAACTCACATAAAAGTAGCAACAAGGGAAATATTCTTCTCGCAACAAATCTTCGTTCTAAACTTGCTTACGTTCTAGCATCAGTAGCAGTCAGTGAGAAGCAAAAATTACTGAGTTAACTTCCTGAACTCCTTTCAAAGCGCTGCCATTATAACTTTCAACTTCATTTTTTGAGAAAAAAAAGCCACACAACCCTACGGTATAACTATCTGAGTACTATACAACCATGGAATCCGAGTCCCTATCAAGCGATGAAGTAGCACGAATTCAGCAAGCTGCTGGTGGAGAAGAAGCCCCTCTTCCTCAAATTGAGGTCTTTGCTCCCGCAACGAATGGTGCCAATGGTACTGCTTCGAATCCTGCGACTGCTGAAAATGGTTACGAACAAACACACTGTTCCGAAAATGATATCCAAGTCCTGCAAGACCTTGCTTCTATTTACCAGCGTGGGTTGGAAGAAAAGCAGATCTCGTACATGGCCCGGTACAAGGCTATTCGCCAGACGGCTGTTTTTTCCATGATCTTCATGGCTATTTTCATTGTTTCTGGTTGCGCCTTTTTCATGACGCAGGGAGAGAATATTTCTCTATCCGAGGCTGCTCTCATTACCAGTTATACTCTGACGAGTGCTGGGTACGGAAGTGTCCTTATCCCCAAGACGAATAGCTTTTTGGCATTCTTTATTTGTTTCATCTTTATTGGCATTTCGGCACTCGCTATTCTTGTAAGTACTATACGTATACTACTACATGCTATCGTTCTTGTTGCCGTTGTTGCATGCGACAAAAACTATGTGAATTTGACCTAAACAACACCCTCGTCACTAACCAACTTCTCCTCAATCTTGTTCTGCTACCTAACAACAAACATAACACCAACTGCAAAATAAATAACAGGTCGCCCAAACCTTTCAATATCTCATGCTGGAATCCTCTCGCTCCCAACACAAGCGCGACAAGATTGAGGGTGCACAACTCGGTGTCGAACTCCTATCCAAAATCCAATGCGACGAAGAACACACAGTCGACCCCGTCAATCGCCGCGTCCGCGATGAATTGAAACGTTCCCTCGCCAAGCTCAATCCTGATCGGAACCGCAATGCCAAATTCTTTTTGAGTCGATGGAAGAACACCTACATCTTTCTCCATACCGAAACGGGCCGCGCCGTGGCAACGATTCTCATCTTTGCGACACTGCTATTGAGTGGGACATTCGGTATGATGGCATTCGAGGGATGGACGTTTATGCAAGCGTTCTACTTTTCTGTCTTTAGTCAAACGACTGTCGGGTACGGTAACTTTGTCCCAACATCGGCGGGTAGTACATGGTTCGTCGTATTTTGGCTGCCATCGAACGTTCTCTTCTTGGCTCTCTTTCTCTGTTCCGTTGCACATTATTGGGTCATGTTCTGCACGTGGCATTTGCATCTGGTCGAAGAGAAGCTTCGAGTCAAGAGTGATGAAGAAGGTGCTCACACCTCATCACGATCGAGTCATATCCCAAATGCACTTGATGAAGATTATATCAAGGCGGACGTAGTAGAAGATGATGATGACGAAATGGCAATGGCAGCAAAGACCGTAGCAGATGAAGATGATGGTACGGATGTGGTTGCATCAGCAACAGGAGAAACAGGACCTAGCAATGCTAGCATCGTAACACCAGTATCATCGACAACACCTCAGCAAAACTATGGAGATCGTCTTCAAAGTACACCAGCAGTCGGACAACAGCGTCGTCAAAGTGGAATGGCACGCCGTGAACGCATTCGAGAATTGAGTGGATTGTCCGGTATGCTCGGTGCTGAGGAACAGGCAGGAGCTGAAATGACAAACAGTACTCGCATCGAGCTTGCGAGTTCTGCACATGGAATCCTCAAAACGGTTCATCAGAAGTTAGAACGTGGTGACGTTCATGATACTCACGAACGACTCAATTCTCTCTTGTTCGGCAGTCAGGCTGACGAAGATTCCTTTCTTTCTCTTCGGCTTGATGGTAGCACCCCAGTTGTTGAAAAGCCTGTACCTCTCGCTCTCCGATTACTGGTCGAAGAGAGAATGGCGTACATTATTACTCACGAGATTGCTGGAAGTAATTTCGATGCAGAGCTTAAGGATGACTATACCCTCGAGGTGACCATCAAGAAGCTCAAGTATGTGGCCGACAAGTGGCAGATTCCCGGTCTTGCACGAACAGCCTACCGCGAAGTTGTCTTTGAGTCTCTCTTTTACATCGGAGAACGAGACTTGCTCAAGAATGGCGCCATGTCGTTCTTCAGTTTGACTCCTGCTCAGTTTAATAGTATCTTATCGCTCTTCGTCGTAGCCATGGGAGATGCCGATACCATGGAGGGATGGTTGACATCGACTGAGGCCATGGCCGCAGCTGAATTCCCAGCTGCAGATGATGATATATCGTCTCCAAGTGGCATGCCAGTTATCGAAGAAGAGACTGGTACCTACGGTCCTCGATGTGTTGTCAAGGAAGAAATTGATGATTTCTTCCCCGTCAATCAAGGAAATGCTGTACTCATTACTCAACGATAGTAACTAGTACTCCATAGAAGAAACATATTACTTCTACTTCTCAAAATAGCATTTTATTCGATGTATTTGAAACGAAGACATAGTGTCGGAATGTGAGTGGCACAATATCTCGACCGATGAAAACTCCTTGTCCGAACCTGAAGTCTCGCAGAGGACTGTTGGTGCTCACCTCTGCTTGGATGCTCAACTCTAGACGATTCGATCAATCTATTAAGTTGCTGTGGCAGTTACAATCGCGACTGCAGTGTGCTGTGCGAGTGAACACGATGCCCAACTAGAATTTCAAGTTAAGGATTGCAACAATACATTCGCAAGACAGGGTTCCACCATCGTAGGCGCTAGTTTTTTGCGCCCAGAATCAGCAAACATACCACATTATCAACACCGTGTACGTATTAGGAACATTAGTACTTTATTCACGAGTAAGCTTTCCTGCTATTGCCACGTTTGGACCGATAGATTTTTAATGCGTCGCAATACTTTCCAGCATTTCAAAGTGCGTTGGGAAGGTCTTGGCGGTACACCCTGGGTCATTGATAATGACATTGACACCTCCACACGCCGCCAGCGAAAAAGTCATGGCCATACGATGATCATCGTACGTTTCAATCAAAACATTGTCATTCAAGACATTGTCCTTTGGAGGGTGGATGATGCAATAATCATTGAATTCTTCCACAACGGCCCCCAACTTGGTGCACTCGGCAACAATCGCCTTCATGCGCTCCGTTTCCTTCAATCGCCACGAGTAGACATTGCGAATCGTAGTTGGGCCTTCAGCAAAGAGGGCTGCGACAGCGAGGGTCATGGCAGCATCAGGGATCTTACCGCAATCGACGTCGACACCCTTCGATCTCGTGTTGGGGTCGCGGGTGATGGTGATACTATCAGCTGCCCAAGTGACGGTGGCTCCCATTTGTTCCATAACGTTGGCGAACGCGACATCGCCCTGGACGGAGGCAGAACCGCAACCGCGGACAGTGACAGTACCACCAAAAAATAGTGGCACCAGCCAAAAAGTAACTGGCCAAACTTGCGTCACCCTCAACTAGAATCGTTTCAGGTGATTGGTAGGTTTGGGATTCGGTAATGGTGAAGGATGGAGTGCCTTCCATGTCACCATCAATAGCAACTTCGACTCCGAATTTCTTCATGAGGCCAATGGTAAGGGCGACGTATGGCGCTGAGATAAGTTCGTCCTTGATGGAGATGGTGACATCACCATCAACGACAGGCGAGGCCATGAGGAGGGAGGAGAGGAATTGAGACGACATCTTTCCACTGATGGAGGCCTGTAGGTAACATAGTTGTTGTTGTCGTAGTGTGTGGGTGCAGGGAAGCGTGTGTGAGTAAAAGCGAGAGTTACTGGTACAGAGACACGCAAGATACTGTTGTGGTTTTCCGTAGGTGTAGACATGACCAATTCAGACGTGCCATCAAAACAACCAACATCAACCGCAACAATACAACCCTACCAACAACCAGTACAATACATCAACAATAACGAGCGAATTATCCTCACCTTTCCTCCCTTCAATCCGTTTGCATCAATTGTCACAGGTGGACATCCAGTTTCTTCAACACAAGTGACGCTGGCTCCCAATTGGCTGTTGCAAACCGTCAATGAGATCGGCAATAGGCCTCTCACGCATGCGTGGTACACCATCCAGCACAAACTTTCCCTTCCCCATGCATAACGCAGCTGCCAATGGTCTCATGGCAGTACCAGCATTACCCAAGTACAAGTCATTGACTTTGTTGCCGCCATCTTTGAAGCTGGGACTATTGATAGGCCCGGCTTGGCCAGTTACAACAACAGTATCGGCACTAATGCGTTCGACTGGGACCTCAAGTTGATCCAGGGCGTCGAGCATGTAACGAATGTCATCACTTTCTAACAAGTTTTCGACGTGGGTGTTTCCCTTGGACAAGGCAGCGAGCAGGAGGCATCTATTCGACAGAGATTTGGAGCCAGGCAGAGTGACAGTGCCGTCCAAGGAAGTGATGGGTGTGACAGTTCGTGTTTCGACCTTTTCAGCTTCATCGGCAGCAAAGAGAATTGATCTAGTGCTTCTAGCAGCAGATGTAGATGGCTGAACGACAAAGGCTGCAGCAGTGCTGGATAGAACCAAGCACAGGGCTAGAGTAAGGACCTTCATTATCGGTATTTTTTGTTTGTTTATTATCAGATTATTGTTTGTTGTTGTCGAAGTACAAGTATTGATGTTGATCTACCTTCGGCGTTTAGCACTAGCAGCTTCGACAGTAATCCCAGTGTTGTATCTAGCCTTCCCTTGAAGTTGTTTCCGTTTAAGTTCAGAACCTCTAAGTTTGTTAGAGCACTCAACATATTCGGAAAGTTGATATCCTCAATATTTGTGTGAGATAAGTCTAACTCCTTCAGTGTGGTAAGAGCAGTCAAGGATGTCAACATGCTAGCAGCATCAAGTATAAAAGGATGAGACGGTTTTCTCAGATTCAACCCAGACAAGCTTAGGACCTCCAGATTGGTCAAGTATAAAAGTTCATCATTGTAGAACATGGCTTTCATTCCTCCAAACTTCAAAGTCTTCAGCTTTGTCAGCGCTGACAGGTCAAGCCAAGGCACGCCACTATAATCTGGCTCTGGAACACTAACGAATCCACCGAAACCACCGTAGTCGATTTCGTTGCCACTTACGTCTAGGTGTGCCAAATCCTTCATAAATCTCACAGAATTAGGTATCAAATCCCAAAGATCGTTGTCGCTTAACCTCAGCGATGTTAACCGTCGTATCAGCCCAATATCTCTCGGAACTGTACCACTAAGTAGGTTGATCGAAAGATCCAGAAATTTCAAATCGGAAAGCAACGTTATCTGATATGGAAGTGACCCTGAAAGCAAATTATTGGATAGGTCGACAGATGTTAGACTCCGAAGAGGCCCCATCTCTGTAGGCAACTGTCCCACGAAAGCATTACTGCCCCCATGAAATACTTGCAATCTTGTCAACCGACCAATTTCTGTAGGAATAACAAATGCTAGACGGTTGAACTCCACGTTCAAATGCTCAAGCTTCGTCAGTTTCCCAATCTGTGATGGCAGTGCCTCTCTTAGATAATTTCGTCGTATATCAATCCATCGCAGCAGGGTGAGGCTTTCGATCTCAGTTGGGATCAATCCAGTTAGAACATTAGAAGCCAGATCGAGTCTCTCCAACTTCATAATGGTACTGATCGAAGATGGGATAGTACCAGTCAACTGATTCGAACCCATATTAACGTCAACGAGAGCAGATAGTAGCCCAATCTCAGAGGGGATAGCTTGCAAAGTCTGGACGACTTTTTAGAAGGTACGACAAAATGAATGGTTTGATTTTAGCTCTTAAATGACGGAACAGAAGAACGGAGACTACCTTGCTCTTGTGTGTTGTTGTTGGCAATATAAATTGATAAGGGTAGCAAGTGTTTCCATCCCCTTGATTTTGTAGGCTTTGTTGGATGCATGGAAGTGGAAGAGATGCACATGAATGTGATACATTTGGTGCGAAAGCGGATGGCATCCTGGTGGAGATAAATGTTGGTTGTATTTCCTGAGTGAGCTGACATGGTCACAGGACCAAGTGATAGGACCGCTTTTGTTATCGTCTGAGTAGTAACCTTTGCAGTGCGCATGCTGCAGACTGGTACAAAGGAGAAGTCCTGGCCCACAAGGGGTCCACGGAAGAGAATGGAATCAAAGAGCCGACTCGACTGTACTGTACTGTACTGTACAGGTTCTGCACT
>JAVCKV010570040.1:0-10144 GCA_032274145.1 Herpochondria borealis | reverse complement strand
CCGTGGCTTACAGCGGTGTAAAGCGATAGAGGAAATAAACTATTAACTACATAGCAGTAACACTAATTAGGTACTGTGCTTAGTAAGGCTAGCAGAAAATTTCTGCTACACCGGTTAGGTACAGTAGCCAATTAGCGTAGGTGCTATTTCGCTACAGGGCCTGCGGCGCCTCTATTTTCATCGCTGTGGAGCAAGTGCTCTAGCTCGTCCCATTCAAATTGGACTCGGGGAAACCGATTCCCCTTTGCAAACAGATCCTCATCTGGGAGCGACGCCTCTACAGCTGGGCCACCAATGGCACGAGCATTTTCCATCGTGCACGCTGCTGGTGTATGCGGAAACGACCTCGGATTGCCCCCTTTTTAGAAAAGGCGTCTGAGGTACGCCGTTTCGTTGATTTGAATGTTGTGAATGTTGTTAATGTTGTCTTTAAGGAAGAGGTTGTTGGTGGGAAGTTTCATGGGGGAGGGTGGTGAGTGATATGTATGGATGAATCCGTGGATCACAGCTTGATCGACCCCATCAGGCCACCTGGCGCATGTACATGACGCGAGTCAGTGGTGGCGGCGCCGGCGCCGAGCCGCACGGTTCACAGTACGCCAACCACCCAGCCCGACGAGATAGTATTCGATTGAGCCCCAACAGCTGCGCCAAATTACCTGAAGGCGCGGCATATAACCGGCTCTATCAATCAATAAAGTCCACTCTGATTTTGGTGCGAGTCGCCGAAGGCGGCTCTTATTCCCCAGGAATCAAGGTGACCCTCAATCAGTATCAATATTAGAGAACGTGGAGGACCTTTCAGAACTTTGAAAATATCATCCTGGCTCCGGCTACCCGAGGCCCCTTCGGTGCCTCCACTGCTCCTAAGAGTTGTGCACGACTTTGCCGCTGACCCTACCGACACGCAGGATAAAAACAGATTAATTGGCACCCAATTTGGGTCAATCAGACAACATACGGCGTCATTCTCGACGTGTTACCCCGTCTCTACCCGAACCCACACCTCGTCCGTTACTTACCACAAGATAGGCGCCTTAGGCGCCTGTTACGCGCAGTGAAATGCGGTTTTAGGCGAAATTAGTCGGCATATACAAGGAAGGAGTAGCAGAAAGGGCATGAATATCGAATTCTCTGAGCACGATTCCAACGACTGGCCAACTGTAGGAGCCTCAAGGCAGCTGTCACGCGTTGCTCCGGTCGTTGGAATGCGGAAAAATGACAGCAGACCGACGGAAGAACCTCGAACGGCGGTGTGAGCAGTAGCACTATCCTGAACCAGTCAGGCGCCTTCTGCGCCTGTTTTTACGCGAAGCTCAGTCCGCAGTGGTGCGCCGACTCGACGGAATTGTGCCCGCTAGCACGAAAGCTCTGATTATCACACGACAGGCGACTCGAGGCGCCTGTAAGCGATGCAAGGATGGTTGGATTCAAACGGCGCGAATCAGTTGTCGCGTCTCATAAGATTCCGCGTGGAATTGACGACGCCGGGGCGGCCCCGACTTGAATTTTTGGCCGTGTAGTACGAGCATAAGGAACCCGTGCACTTGACGAAGTTGGTACCTACAATTTTGACCACCCCCGGCACCCGAAAATGCCGCCAAAATACCAAACTTCGCCATTCGGCGACAAGGATGAAATTTTTATTCTGTGCCGCCGTGGGTGGTCCGCTACACCGCTACTACACAACCCCAGGGTGCCACGATCTACGATTGATCCAGACGGATGGGTTTTCTGTTGGTTGGCGGCGTGATATATTTGGGTTACATAAAGGGCTACCTGCCCTATTCAGGATGTGTAGGTAAAGCGGTTATCGCTAGGGGCGATTAATTTAAGTCCTAAGATTCTTTGTGTAGTTAGTTTTAGGGATTTTCCCCTTAAGCCATTTTTTGCCACAAGATCCACCTGGAGCTTTACCTCAGCCGCTATATAAGTGGCCTGGATGCCGTCGGGGTTGGAAGAACCGGACATGGACGGAGAAAGATAAATATAAACCCCCAGTTAAGCCTTTTTACCATCCTTGTTCTCCTTTATCCCCTTCCTTTTCTCTCTTTTTTCTCCTTATTGGGGTGGTTGGTTGTGACTCCGAGTCGGACCCTCACAACGCCGCGCGAAAACGTCAAACAAGGCCATACGTGTCATTCGTACCCGTTAGCACATCTTGCTCCCCAGCGCTCAGCTTCAAAAATATTTCCCCTTTTTTTGCGCGCGATGGGAGTAAGCTAGCACGCCGCACAACAGTTGCCTTATGACACCTTTTTTTACTTATAAAAGGGTGTCATGGTATGGTGACTTATGGTGGTACTACGAAACTAATATACTAGCAATGATGCAGAAAAGGATTGGATGAACACCAAAGTCCGATGTTGATGATGTAGGAACAGTAAGGTGATACGAGCAACAGATTGCTACCTGGATTCTTGGGGTGCTCTTAATCACGGGCAAGTTAAGTAGATCTACAAGTATGCATTCCGGGAGGGGTGCTAGGTTTTCAATTTAGTGTCAGTCTTGAGTGAGCTTCCCAATTCAGTGCAGTCAAAAAGGACAGGAGAGCCGCTGCACGAAATTATTACTCGTACATCGCAGAAACGGGAGAGTAATCATCGGGGCTGTTGGTGAGTCAAAGTCGGCGCGACTGCCGGTCAGGTGCACATGCAGGAATGTAACGACTGATGAGGGTCCGTAAATTAGTTGAAGGTAGAACGAATCCAAATAGTGTCGTTGCACCACACTGGATGTATGATGATGACATAAACGCATGAGACATGATAGCGAGACGCTAATGGAATAAGCCGCTGAGATACCGCCACGAAGCCGTGATTGTGGGCGTAAAAGTTAAGCCGTATGGAGAGGTGATGATTCCTGTATGGACGGTCCGTGTTGCGGAAATTTTAGATGCAGCGACGGGACCGTGTTGAGATTGGTGGGTAACAGGTAGGATCATAGAGAGAACGAAAAGTGTTTAAAAACTTGCAGGAGACGAACGATTGGGAAGAGGTGACCCTGGAGATTGATACGGAGGGAACTCTGTTTTCAGTCTCCCGTCTCTCCGAATTTGAATTAAATGAATATATTTACATGAATGGGATGTGCACATAGTAGAGAACCTACAGAAATCAGCCCGAATGTTTGTCTGTGCCTTCCGAGAGGTTCCCGTAGTGCTGAATGTATACCACAAATAGATAAGGTGGCAGTAAGGGCTGAAGAACGCAGAGGTGGCCCGGTGCGACTTGCAGCATCTTACGACAGGAATCCGCTGCGGGCGGAGAGGACGAGTGGGTTCTTCGTTTTGTCTGTCTTTCCGAATTGGCCATGTTTAGCACCAACAACAGCGATAAAGGGTCTGAGAGATGTACCTCTGAAGCAACCACACTCTAATAGTGTCCTGTTCTATCAATGTGTCGGCTGCGGGCTCTCTAGAAGATTTGGATCTATTTGAGTAGTACATTACCCAAAATAACCCTTATTAACGTCTTTAGTGGAAGAAGAGAGAGTGGATCCGAGGAGAAATGCTCCAACGCGAGCCCTTAGAATCCTTGGTGCAGTTTGGGGCCCTTGATTTGCTTAAGAAGAGATCTGGGTTCTGTGGTAATATATATGGACACTGTATTCCACAGCGCGGTGAGGAACGGCGATATTGGGATTGAGTAGGTGCCAACAATGCATGCTTGTTTCAATGGGGGGTCCATGAGAAATCCGCATTTTAAACGAACGAGAAAGCGCGACCAAATTTCGAGAAGGGCCGAGCTAGGAAGAACGATTGGATTTTGTGGTAAAGTGCTGGAAATAATTATAAGCATACCACATATTGCTGATTATTGGGAGCGAAAGACATTCTCTTCTCAACTAATTGCTGTAAATTACTTTAGAATATATTACTAAACTTTATTAGATAGGTCGATAACGTTTTCGGTGAAACACAGAGTAGACTCACATTTCTGCCTTGGTGCATGCCTGGAAATAAGTATACGAACAATTGAATGAACATAAATACTTGGCGCTTTCGTTTGCTAAAACGTAACCTTCTCCCTACAGGAAAAACCTTCAAACGTCTCTCTCGCGACAAGAAGAAGCAACTACGGTTCAAGAAAGCCCTAAGCCAGGCAACTCACTGAAAAAGAACAAGGGATGATTTTAGGGATGAAAGAAGCTTAAAAGTCTATCACGCACATTGCGAGGCATATAGGAAGGTCAAAGAGCTGTGTTTCGGTGTTTTTAAAACGTCCAGAGAGCTATGGTACTAAGAAACGAAGGGGCAGGCCCCGAAAATATCTTCTACAGCTTGCAGGGGATTACTAAGAGAGGTTTCAAAGAGGCATATATCATCTTTGAAGCTGCAGAAGGCACTAGAGCTACCTGTAGGGCCTCAAAGATTGCGGCAGATTTTGTATGAATGCCCACATTTGGAATATGCTGCCCTGAATAAGAGACATGCGATGAATGCGGGACATAAGCAAAGCAGGTATGAATATGCCGCTCGCTGGTTGAGAATGGGGGAGAACTTTTGGAATAACGTCATATTTAGCGACGAGAAGAAGTTTCGACTCGACGGGCCAGATGGATGGGCATCTTACTGGCATGACTTGCAGAATGAAAAACGGATCTTCAGCAAAATACAAAATGCTGGTGGTGGTGTGATGGTTTGGGCAGCGTTTTCCAGTCAAGGAACTACAGCAGTTTTTAGTATTATCGGAAAACAGGATTCGGTGAAGTATATTAGCATCCTTGAGAATCATTTTCTTCCATTTATGCAACAAAACCACCCTGCTGATGCTTATTTCCAGCAAGATAATGCCAGAATCCAGACCGCGCAACTCTGTAAAACTTGGTTTCATACGAATTCTATCAACTTAATGGATCATCCGCCCACATCACCCGATCTCAATTCAATTAAAACCTTTGGTCCATACTATCGAGAAAAATTTATCATGATTGCACTCAGTATTCTACAGTACAAGAGTTGGTGAATGTCATTAACCATTTGACCCATCATGACTTACAGAACCTGATTCGTAGTATGCCGAATCGTCTGATTGAGGTCTTGAAGAACAATGATGGCCCTACTAAGTGCTGAGATGATGTAGGGATGTTAGAACTGTAGGGAATAAAGTGCATTTGTTTTGTTCTTATAATAATAATTATTTCCAGGGTGATTTAATAAGAAATACCTAGATTGTGTGAGTGCGATAAGACGAATATATCTTATAGGTTATAGTACATAGTCTATTACTTCTAGTATATTTCCTAATGCCCTAGAATGAGCAGAATATAAAAATCCATTTGTAGAAAATATCTGCAACAAAATCGAAGGTGTTCGCATAATTATTTCCAGCACCGTACAAGCATCTCGTTGGGGAGTGCATGACCGTCCAAGAGGTGGAAGGGCACTCTGAACCGTATTTACAATAGAATTTGAACCTTTTGGAGGAGGTTCCAGGCGTGTGAATCGCGACGATGGGACATCCTGTCGGCCCAAGAGTTAAGCACTGAAGGGGGCTGTCGGGTTGAGATAGTGATTCCCTGCGCTTTAAATCGTCTTCTGAGCTTACGAAAGTTTTCCAGCAGGTGGGGTGAACGACTTGTTAAGTAGCGCACGATATGTATTGTGAACAGAAAATTGGGTAACATTTGAACGTGGAGCTTCTTTACATTTCACACGAAGGACTGCAATGCGATTATAGTCGCTTTCAATTACAAATCTTTGATGCTGGCGCCCTCTCACTCTTCTGTGAAAAATCCTGAAGCCGTAACTTGGCGATTCCATGTACATCCGAGCTTTTTATTCTCTCTTCCATGAATAAACATGCTGTGAGTTTTGAGCATATGGCCTGGCCAATGTCTGTCTTGCAGCTTAGGGAAATATTCCCGTAAAGGTCTCGCATGGCAGAGTGTATGAAGCGTCTTTAGTACGGCGCAAAGAGGCCCATGCAACAGGGGTGGCCACCCCTACAAGCGTGAAGCACACACATAGAACTATAGCCCTTCATAAATACTCCACGGATCCAATATGCGACAGAAATGGAAGTAGTCTGCAAGGCATTCTGGATGGGCCAGTACTACGGCCGTTCTCTACGTTTCGGTGTCACGTATGCTGATTGGCTGAGCTTTATGTATGGACTGCTAGTTTGCGCTGTCATATCTTTGGCCTAAAATTATTGCCGACTGCACTGTTAAGGGTGTATCGGTTAATGATCCGGACGCTATGGTAGGACACCATAAGGAGCAGGGTTAATTTTGATACTTTCTTTGTAAGGTTTTTTGGCCTTTTGAAGATTTGGGCTATACATCCCTTCTCGGGAACTGCCCGGCTGCTAATTAAGCGGCTTTGGTGGCGCCGGGATTTGAAAAGATCGGACGTGAAACTACATTTCAAGAAACTACTCCAAAATATTGCCTTTTAAACTTTTTTCCACTTCCTTTTTCCCTTCTTTCTCCCGTTTATAGTGGTTGGTTGTGTTTCAGATTGGGACAAACATAAAGCCGCGAGAGGAAATCATTCCCGGCCATACCTCTCCGTCGTTGCCGTTTGCGCAACTTGCTCCCCCGCGCTCAGCTCTACTAATATGTCCTTGTGTGCATAAAACAATAGTTGGCTACCAAGCCGTACCAAAACGTGGTTGGCGATTTGAGTTCTTTGTTTTTGCTGAAATGGTGGTCATGGTGTTAAAATGTTCGTAAAGCCGAAGCAGCGCTTTGTTCAAAGCAGAAGATGTGTACTTGGCCATTCTCGTGAGGCGCTGGGATTTAAGAAGGAACACGTAGTGGTGGTATCGTATGGCGTGGGATACAATCGAACGGGGTGCTTGTTCGAATTTGGTGAGATGCTCGGGTGAAAGGAAGAAAATTAGTTCTTAGGTATTCACGAGGCTGCTTAGAATTTCCAGGGAAGTAGATTCTTTTTACTAGCTTTTCTCCGGGTTTACGAAAGGTCGGAGACGGCGAAAAAGGGCTGCATCGGGGCTCCCAGTGCGCGAGTGTCTTCTTTCGTTGCAAAAATTGACTTATCTCGGGACAGTGATGCTCCGAAGAAATTGCCCAGTAAACGATCACGCGGTGTCTGCGTGATCTCAGGTGCGCTACTACGGGGGGCATGAATTTTGTAAGAAACCAACGGGCCACAGATAAAGCGCAGATAAAACGAAGAGGGATTAACAAGACGGTTTGCTCCAGGTAATAAAATAGGTACAGTGGAAAAAGGAACGGATGAAAGGTCGACACAGATTGGATTATGTGGTATAAAACATAGGATGGGCAGTGGCGCACGGCGGCGCAAATTGGTGTATTCACACAGTTGCGCAATGCTTGTGAGATGCGCACGGCGGCGCAAAGGGTAGTGTCGATAGCAGAGAAGTTGGGGGTCGACTTTGCTCAAGCTCTTGTTCGTCCCTTTTCATAAACGCGATGTTTGAGTGCTATTTATACTACAACTTGCGGGAGCTGGCCGTTGTGCTTCAGTCAAGAGGAAAAGTAAATGTAATCCTTTTGCGACGAATATGAAAGTGTACAATCGTGAGTGGAGAGTATGCGACTGGTGTTCTGCATTTGCATAAACCCAAGGTTGGACCATAATAAAAGGCATTTTGACTTGGGTGATGTGTATTGATATACGAATCATTTGCATTCGCAGCACTTCTAAGCTGGTAGTAGAAGTCCTGTATATCTGGTTAGAAGAAATGATCGCCTGGGTTGAGGACGGAGGCGAAGTCAGCCTGGTTTTCTATCTGAAAAAAGGGCGAGGAGAATGACACTTGCTTGCCATTTTTTAGTCGAGTAACAGGCGGCGTTTCTTTGGGGAGGATGCCACGAAGGCCGTTAATATCTGGCCGTCTGCGCGTAGGGCTCTCGTTTCAGAATGTGTTGCACGGCGGTAGTACCCCAGTACTTCCGAGCGGGAAAGCTCATGGCGCGCGAATGTCGCATGTTCCGTGGGAATGGCGTATGTCCAAACAGGACTCAGGGAATTGATTGCTCCAAGAGTATCTGAAAACTGAATCGAATTTGTCGGAAATGCCACCGTACGGCGCCAATTTACTCCCAAGCCTGCCATGATTGGTACACCCGTGTTGATGTGGTGTTCATTGCGACCCGTAACCTCGGCCACCCCGTCCGCATCTGCCGCATTTTGGCGATTGGGCGGTGGTAATTCACAGTTAGAGCTTGGGGTGCTGGAGGGGTGGGGGAAGATGGTATTGGTGGTAGGGTTTTATTACGAACGACCCCCTCTGAAAGGCTGGGAAGTTCTACGTCCTGCATTTAGCGCCCCGTAACGGATGAGATGCGCTTTCTGGCTGTAGAAAACCAGCCTTCCCATGGCACTATAGGCTGCAGGTGCGTCGGAAATTCCGGACAATACGTAAGGTCGGCAACTCTTTCCGCTCCTTGCTTGCCTCCGAGAACTTCAAAACGAGTTTCGCAGAGATCGTAAGTCCCAAACGCGTCAATCGGAGCCTCGGAGATGGATATCTGAAGCTTTTGGCGTGTACGGGCGGGTGTGAATTGGGCGAGTGTGAAGAGGAAAGTATTAAAGTTCGAGAGGGTGTTTGATGTGTTGGAAAGGTACGCAGCCGTAACGTAACGATTGGATGCCTCCTCTACTCTCTCGAAACTTGTTCCAGGTGCGCTGAAAAGTCTGAAGTGCGTGCTTAGTGCTCTCCGGTACGAAGTTGATTGGGCGATATTTGTCGTATCTTTCGGAGATTGTTAAGCGGGAAGAAGTTTGTGTGCTCTTTTGGCTTCGCACCAGGGTTCTGTAAAGAGCCCGTGATTATTGGTGGCTTCGTGTCCCTCTTCGTAATTCTGGCGCTCTTTCTAGTAATCCGGGTCGTATTCGGGATCTTCGTCGGAAATTTAGTCGGCGGTGTATTGGTTGTGGTTGGAACTTGGTTCCTTGAGGCGCGTAGATGGGAATTTTGAACCCGGACCTTGATTGAACCGGGGATCCTTGATGGCTACGAATCGATCGGGTGGCAATTGGTTGGAGCTGTTGAAAATTGCCGAATCTGGACGTTCGGCGTGGATGGCGTGGATTCCTGAACTACTGAAACCGATCGGGTTCGTCGCATTGGGCGGGGCTGAAGCTGCATCCGCTCGGAAATGATGGATCTGAGGAAAAAGGATCGCAAGACGGTCGTCAAAAAGTGCGGTAAATGCCACGGTTGTGGCACCGTTCATAGGAAGAAGAAATGGGCTGATAGGTGGTTGTTGAGACGAAGATCGTTTTGTCGCAGCATCCACGGACTCAATGTGAGACGCAGGACGGTTGCTGCCCGGTGTGTCTCCATAAGTCACTTTTAAAGTGCCAGAAGGGAGAGGCTACGTCAACCCAATGTTCACAATGCACCGAGATTTGTTTCTAGGTTCGAAAAAACAGAGGATTGCCAGGATTTTGGGGTTTCTCGCAATCACATTTGTTGATCGAGGCGCTGTTTCAACTACCACAATGTTCCCAGGGATCTCATGCAATTAATTTCTATCGAAATTAATTGCAATATCCGTATTGCAATTAAATATTGCTGCAACTTAACTTATTGCAGTAATAATCGAAGTGCCAGAACATTTTGCAGTTTTACTGTGGTTTCCCTAAAATCTCGCAGTAAGCATTGTAATGTACACCAATACTGCAATACTTATTCTACAATCAATTAATATTGCACTAATTCTTGCTAAGTACAGAATGATCGCAATAAGAAATGCTACGTTTAGCAACTATTGCAATACACATTGCTACGTACATATTTATTGCAATTAGTAATGCAAACATGGACTTATTGCAGTACTTGTGCAGTTTCTTCTTGATTAAATAAACTTCAGATCTCTCTGTAACTCTGAAATTTTGTTCGTAACTATGCGGACGAAAATATTAGAGTAGTTTTCATGTTTTTCTACAAATTCATCTCAATCTTATTTACTTTAAAATTATTTTCCATTCTTCTAAGGCTCGGTTTCATTACGGCACTCATCGATGACAGCGGCCACGGCCGTGGCCGCGGTTGGTTCAGAAAATTCTGCAACTTTGCGTCATACTGTTGCGTACTTCATATCGATCCACCAATATACTCTCCTGTCCCGTTCACGTCAATTCCCGGGGGGGGGGGGGGGGGGGGGGGGGGGGGGGGGGGGGGGGGGGGGGGGGGGGGGGGGGGGG
>JAVCKV010570029.1:0-10144 GCA_032274145.1 Herpochondria borealis | reverse complement strand
TTATCGAATATAGAACGGTCGAAAAAAGTGAAATAAATAGCCCATCGCCGATTCGTACGCCGTTTTTAGAAAATGGTATTTCAATTAATTTAATTAATTACCTCGATAATACCGCAGATATCATAAACAAGGCGCCATGGTACAATCACAATTCTTTATTGCTCGATGCTACGCCTAACTCTCGTAACTCAAGTTGGGCGCCTGAAGATTTCAATGATGCACCATTACAAATCAACCAAACATTCACTGACCCTTGGGGTGGCTTTAGCATCTATCCTACTGGTAAAGGTGGTACGCTTGGTACTGCTGGTGCTTGGAATGCTGTTTGACTGATGAGCACAAACTCTGCTGCTGTTAGGCAGAGTGTTAAATGGCCTGTGTTTCCGTCTCCACCTCTGGAGTGGATCTTCCGATCCGCCCCAGCGTCCCCAACAACAACTCAACCACCGTGACAGCACCTGGTGCTCGTCTAGGTGTCCAACCAACCTCAACCGCTGGGGACGGCCATACCAGCCCCTCCAGCGTCTCAACCTCTGGGATGGCTCCTTGGATCCGTCCCAGAGTCAACTCAACCACCGCGACAGCACCTGGTGCTCGTCTAGGTGTCCAACCAACCTCAACCGCTGGGGACGGCCATACCAGCCCATCCAGCGTCTCAACCTCTGGGGTGGCTCCTTGGACCCACCTCAGAGTCCCCACAAACAACTCAACCACCGCGACGGCACCTAATGCCTGCCTCGGTGTCCAACGCGAATCAACCTCTGGAGACGGCCTCACCAGCCCACCCAGCGTCTCAACCTCTAAGGAACACCTTCAGGCACACCTCAGAGTCCCAATCAAAACAAACACAGCGACAATACCAGGTCCATGGCACCTGCCACCGCTATCCCAACCACCCACCCTTAGCCACACTCTAAACACCATCCTGCAATCCGAGCAACAGCACACCAGCCGCACGGAATTCTCATTCGAGTGGTCGGCTAAATCCGCACAACACAATGCGGATATACTGGGTCGTCACAACTACAGCCTAGCTGACGCAATACAGGCACAACCATTCTCAGCAGTGACGCCAGGGTCTGAATTCCGAAACCCCAAAGTCCTGGCTCCACTCCTTCAGAACCACCCCCTATGGCCACGAGTCCACAAGACACTTTCACAAGGCGCCACTTACAATTTGACGCACGCCAATACCGAACTCCAAACAAAGGAGCTCAATGACATGATAGGTCGAGGCAACCATAAATCGGCAATCAATAACATCACACGTCTACGGTCGATGCTCAAGGAAGAGGTGGATAAACATTGGATGCTCCCCATCCCAACCAAACTTGCGACATCAATCCCGGACGCCGCCATGGCACCTCTGGGATTGGTCCAGCAGGAAACCATCGACGCACACGGCAACCTGGCCACCAAATGGCGGCTCACCCATGATCAAACATTCGCCATCAACAAATCAACCCCTGTCAGCGTGAACGACCGAGTCATTCAGTCATCTCTCACACCCTGCAGGTATGGTCACGCCCTAATCCGGCTGGCCCACCAAGTCATCTACCTAAGACACCGACACCCAACCAAACGTATCCTCTCAACCAAGGTCGATTGGAAGTCGGCATACCGCCGCGCCCATCTCGGCCCGACAACAGCCGTCAAGTCCATTGTCACCATCGATGACATATCCCTTCTCGCCCTCCGCATGACGTTCGGAGGCGCTCCCAACCCATCCATGTGGAGTGACATCACCGAATTGGCTTGTGACCTTGCTAACGATCTGGTGCGTCACCCCCTCTGGGACCCGACGACACACAGGTCACCCCACCAACATCTACTACACACAGCTGTTCGTCGCAATAACCACTCTTTGATGTCCAGACCGTTTGCGAAAGCACGCCAACTCCCACACATCGACATGTTCGACGATAACCCCAAATTCGAGAACTACATCGACGACCAGTTTGGTGTCTTTCTCGAAGACGACATCGTGGCGGGCCAGACAATCCTACCATTCGTTATTCATCTCCTAGGACGCCCAACAAACACCCAAGACTCAACACCACGTGATGATCTTCTCTCTTTCTCCAAATTCCAGGCGGAAGCACTGCCAGAAGAAGAGAAGATCATCCTCGGTTGGGAGCTCAACACAAGAGACCTCCTGCTCCGGCTTCCGTCCAACAAACACACAGCATGGACGTCGTCCATTGACGAACTACTTGAAGGTAGTCTCGCCTCGCTACATCAACTCGAAACACTCCTAGGCCGACTGAATCACGCCCAATATGTCATTCCAATGGCCAGGCACTTCACGGGCCACCTCCAAGCAGCATTAAACTACGCCAGGCGAAAACGATCAATAAAACTCAACAACGAACAACAAGCAGACCTTCAACTCTGGTTAAAGTTCCTCGACAGGGCTGCCGGGGGAATCAGCCTAAACCTACTAGTCTACCGACCCCCGGACTACATCATCCGAATCGACGCTTGCCCACAAGGCCTAGGCGGATATTCCCTCACCACAGGCGTAGCGTGGCGTTACAAAATCCCATCATACCTCATAGGCCGAGCAAGCCTCAACACACTCGAATACCTGGCGGCCTTCGTGGGGTTCGCCATGGAATTCGATCGCAACAACATCCCCTGCCTATCCATCCTGGAAGCTCAGGGTGACAGCACAACAGCGGCCGGTTGGCTGGGCAACACCAATTTCAATGACGGCAAACCAACGTGCCTGGACATATCACGGCGGTGCGCTACAATGTTTGACAAACATAACTGTGGGATGGGCTCACAATGGTTTGCGGGGGACCTCAACCAACTCGCGGACTCCCTCTCCAGGGACTTCCATCTCTCAACCTCCCAACTAACAACCATGTACTCTCTCAACATCCCCGATCAGGTACCCCCGACCTTTCAAATCTTTCCCCTGCCGCCACATCTCGTCTCACTAATTGGGACGCTGCTGCTCAAACAGCCCGTCACCGAGCAGTTACCGAGGCAACCTCATCCAAGCAAACTGGCTACTGGGAACGATACATCAAGTTCCTCCACCTCGTCGAACTCGATCACGACCCATTCCTCCGATCATTCGACGAATACTCCCAAACAAGAATCTTGGCCTGCTTCGCTGAAGCCGTCCGAGAAAACGAAATCCTCAAACCTGACGCCTCACACACGTGCGGCAATGTTCAGTCAGAAACAGTCCGAGGTGCCCTCATGGCTGTGGCATCGACCTTCAGGACTCACCAACTACCAAGCCCCTGCCACGACCTCCAGGGCAAAGTCAAGTTTCTACTCGACAGACAACTAAAGGGTTACAAAAACTGTGACCCACCACCCAAGCCTCAAAAAGCCATCTCCCCTCTCGTTCTCCGACACCTCCTCACAATCAACACCCACGAGCTCGACTTGGCTGTGGGCCAACTTACCGCAGGGGCCTTCTTCTTTGCGATGCGATCCTGTGAATACACAACCGTCACAGGAACGCGACGAACCAAACTCCTCCAGGTCAAAAATATAAGATTCCTCAAGAATCAAGGCATCGTCCCGGATAGGTCACCTCACCGACACCTAGCCGACGCCGTCTCAATTACATTCGAAATGCAAAAGAACGACGAACTCGACGACACCGTCACTCAACAACGCACCGACGACTCGCTCCTTTGCCCGGTCCGCATATGGGATGCCATCATCTCGAGGATCGAATCGTACCCCAACACCACCCCCGAGACAACCGTCAACACCTACTTCTACAACGGATCACTCCTCAATGTCACGGCAGACCAAGTCCTCCGTCGCATTCGACACACAGCAGACCATTTTGGTGAAGCCCGTCTGGGTTACAAATCTGCAGACATTGGCACACACTCCATACGATCCGGTTCAGCCATGTCCATGTACCTAGCCGGCATCCCCGTCTACACCATCATGCTCATCGGCAGATGGAAATCCGACGGAGTACTCCGATACATACGGAAGCAAGTCCTCAAGTTCAGCAACAACGTCTCTCGCCGCATGCTCATCCACGCGGACTACTGGACCGTCCCGGATTTCCAAAAGACGGCTCCTGGGGACCCAAGCGCCGCACTGGTTCAGCGCAGTTTTCATGGCCGTGGCGCTTTCCGTGCGGCCAACCAATCACCAATGGCGTTGAACTTCTGATTGGCATGACCGATCCTTTCATGGCGCCACGATCACCACGACCATGTGATCGCCGAGGCAGGGCAGCGGAAGCAATTAGGTCCAATTCCCTTGCCATACATGTGTCTTCTATTTCGTACTTTACACTCTAACCCACTCTAGGTTGAAGCTTGGGAGCAGTAGAGCGGAATAAATTCGAAGTATCTTCGTTGGGTATCAGCTGACACAAACCCAAGCAACCAACCAACAAACGTGCCATCAAACTGCCACCGAACCAACCAAATTACGAAATAAACGACAAACGCACGCAAATTTTGGATGGACCGATCCAACCATTTACCACTCCTCTCATTGTCAATTCGAGCAGCTACAGTTGAAGACTGCCGGAGTGACAGCCCCCAGAGCAAAGGTGCTCTATAGATAGAACCCCTTTTACCTCTGTCTATCACCATCAACAAGCTAAAACTACAGCATCAACAAGACAGGAGTCATCAGCAGCATTGGAAATATCCAATCATTGGATACCTGCCAAGATGTCCTTGCCAACAGCCAATTCCTGGCTGGACTACTTCAAAAGAGTCAAGAACCAAGGCCCGCTGCTACCACAACTGAGCACGGTCCTGTTCCACGAAGCCACAGTGGATCTCCGAGTGGATCTCCTCACATCCTGCCAAGACCTGGGATTCCTAACAGTCGACTCGCAACGACTAATACACATTCTCCATCATTGCCACCACGACAAGACCCAAAACCTGATCCCTGGATCAGACCAACTCTGGATCCTGTCTGGAGGAGGCGAATCGGCAAACACCGTAGTCCTACACAGGGACAGCCTAAACAGAATCACGGGTAACAAAGAGGTGCCAACATTCGATGCTATTGCAAACTGCACAACACCGGATGAAGTCAGAGCCCTCGTCCACGACGCGGCAAACCCTGACTTGATCTCCCAGTGCCGCACAATAGTCCTCCCGGCATTCCTGACCGCGGCCCTCCTACGTACCGAAGACAGCAACGCGGCAGCACTTGCCTTGGCAGCCTGCGCGGCAATCAAAGCACACGCGGAGATGACGGTCGCACCAAATGACGACGGTACAGTGGATGCAGCACAGGTAGCCGTCGGCCTCGCCGAACTGTCAAACAACCTGGCATACATCCCACAATTCCTTTGGTTCGCCGCCACTACGGGAAACGGAAACACATACGCGCAGGCATGTAAATTCTCGGTGCCCTCGCCCAAACACGCCACTTGGAGTAAAGCCACACACGCGAACCACATAGCATCACCGCTCCAAGTCCCCGTGAACTCAGTCTCAACTGATATCCAGCTTCTAGCAACAACCATGTCTACAATGAAAGACGCCATCGAAGCAAAAAACTCAGGAGCTGGAACATCTGGCGGATCAACAAGACCGAAGTCCTTTGACCGCTTCCCAATATACGTCAAAAGGCTGGTATTCAATGCATCGGCCCGTGACACCAACGACAACGTCCGAACCACGCCATTCCCAACGTACCAGGAACTCCTGGACGTCGACCAAACCGTCCAACTCCATGGCCACATGCTCCACATCCTTCGGCGCATGAAACTCAACATCACATTCCCAACAGGGCTGGCATCAGCCATCCGCCTGGGATCGTTCCTATGGACATCGACGACGGTACCCGGACCATTCAGTATTTTCTCCGTGGGCCCGGAACCAGTATCCCCGAACCAATCATCATCGGCTTCCATCGAGTCGTCACTTGCACTGGCCCTCCAGGAGGCCGACATCAGTACGGCTCTATCAAAAGAGAACTCAAAGACATTGTCAAAGGTAACCCACACCATCCCGGTCACCTTCGATGCACTCATCCATCACACCAGAAATTGGGGAAGCATCAACCTCATGACATTCGGAAAAGGTTTGATCGTCACAAAGATCACGGACATCGTCGATTTCCTGAAGGACCACGAAGTTTCCATCACCAACGCTATCACAACTGACAAACTCCTGCCAACCCGCATTGCACACTTTATCGATCGCCGGGTACAAGAATACCTCAACCATTGCGCCACCGTCGTCAACATCAATGACCTCGACACATCAGCACTTGATTTCCGTCATTTCAAACGATCAATCAAGGACGGCCAGTTCTCCTTCGCCATTCCTTTGTACCTATCTTCGAAACTACACCCAACCGAAATCAAGAAACGAGCCAGACAACCCCGCGACAATGCAAACCGACAACCCGACCGAGGAACACAAAACATCCCTCCGCCGGGCCTCCCACCGATACCACCTCCTGTTCGCCCTCCGTCAACGTTTGTAAGGAATAATCATATTGACCCCCGCGTCAAACGGACTGACACCGATCACTGGCCGACATTTATCGAAAATTCGTATGATGCACCGATCGGAGACATATGTTGCAAGTTTCACCTCTTGGGAAACTGCAATCAAGGCTCAGCCTGTGTTCGTGCCGCGTCCCATCGAAAAGTGTCAGACAACGAACTACCAGCCCTGATTGCCTGGGTCAACGAATGCAGAAAACAAATGCCACCCCCAAACAAGAAACTTAAAACTAGAGCTCAAGACAACGCCTACATCGATTCACCTCATCAAATACAGACCCTAGTTAGCGTCGCTGAAACACTTTTCTGTACGCCTACGAAAGATCCAACTATCCCCAACATCCCACCACAACACCCCGTCAACTCGCACCAACCCATCACAAGTAAGTCAAACCCAAACGAGCCCAAACCCCGTTCCAACCCCAATAGCCTGGCATCACCGATTGATGCCAGAGCATCCCCACTCGTCCACACCACAATACGGACAGGCAATACCAGCCTGCCCCACACCCACTCTACTCCCATTTCACTCCCCGATCTAGCGAGTACAACCCCTCTACCACACCCCACAACTGGCGACAACAGCCTCAGACCCAGCACCCTCTCCACTCATTCATCCCGAAAGGATCGAATGAGTGCCACCCCTCTACCACATTCCACAACTGACGACGGCATCCCCGAACTCAGTACCCACCCCACCGCTGGTGACGGCATCCCCGTACCCAGCACCACAACCACCACGGCATCCCCGGGTGACAACTCCATATCTGGCGACGGCATCCCCGAACCCAGTACCACAATCACCACGGCATCCCCGGGTGACAATTCCACATCTGGTAACATTCCCGAACCCAGTTCCACGTCCACCTCGGCATCCCCGGGTGAGATTTCCACATCTGGTAACATTCCCGAACCCAGTTCCACGTCCACCTCGGCATCCCCGGGTGAGATTTCCACATCTGGTCACAGTTCCGAACCCAGTTCCACGTCCACCTCGGCATCCCCGGGTGAGATTTCCACCGCTGAGGACAGCCAACTAGGCCCCCTCAGCAACTCGACCTCCGTGACAGCCCCCAGTGCTCGTCACAGAGTCACCTTCCACTCAATCACTGGGGACAGTGATTGTTTATATCCACCCCCACTTCCCAACACCACAGCGTCGGCCCCCAGTGTCCGCCGTGGTGCCAATTCCACTCCTACCACTGTTGACAGTCGTCTCAGTACCTCAACCGACGTGACAGCCCCCAGCGCTCGTCGCACGGTCAAATTCCACTCAATCACCGGGGACGGTGATTGTTTATATCCAACCCCTCTTCCCAACTGCACGGTTCCAGCCCCAAATGCTAGCCGTGCCGCCAAACCTTCCCCCACAGCCGATGACGGCCTCCAAAAACATCCCAATTACAAACAAACCATGCGTGCAGGAAACGCCCAATCAGACGTTCCCTGCAACCTAACCAAAATAACAACATGCACGGCATATCAAAACGATAACCCGAGCCCAACCCGCAACCGAACAGACTCCAGCCCGGCACCCAGCCTCCACAATACCCTACTCAACATCCTAAGCTCATGGCAGCCGAACACAAGCGCCACAGAGTTCTCCTTTGAGTGGTCCACCGAAGCGGCCCTGCACAATGCCAGGGTCATCCAATCATACAACTACAATATCCACGCAGCAATCCAGGCGCAACCTTTCTCGGCCGTGACACCAGGGTCTGAATTCCGCGACCCCGACGTCCTGGCCCCCCTCCTACACCGCCATCCCCTCTGGCCCCGAGTCACGAATATGCTGACCCAAGGTGCCGAATACAGACTAATACCCGCATGCCAAGTCTTACAAAAACAAGAACTGGTCGCCATGACGGACAGAGGAAACCACCGATCGGCAATCAACAACATTGAGCGCCTCCGACCCATGCTACAAGATGAAGTATCCAAACACTGGATGCTCCCAATCCCCACGGAGCTGACCACATTACTACCAAACGCGGCCATTGCCCCCCTGGGACTAGTCCAACAGGACACTATAGATGACCGAGGTGATCTGGCAACAAAATGGCGGTTGACCCACGACCAAACGTTTGCCATCCACAAATCATCACCAATCAGTGTGAATGACCGAGTTATTCACTCCTCGCTCACACCATGCCGGTACGGTCACGCACTGATCCGACTTGCACACCAGGTCATATTCCTTCGGCACAAACACCCGACTAAACGCATCCTCTCAACCAAAGTCGACTGGAAGTCGGCTTATCGACGAGCACACTTAGGACCACAAACAGCGGTCAAGTCTATCGTCAACATTGACAACATGTCCCTAATTGCACTCCGGATGACTTTCGGCGGAGCTCCAAATCCAGCAATGTGGAGCGACATAACCGAACTGGCATGCGACCTGGCAAACGATTTGGTCCGTCACAAACACTGGGACCCAATGACACACAAATCACCTCACCAAAACCTACTCCAGAAGGCAGTGAAACGGGACGACAAACATGTAACGTCCAAACCATTCGCCCAAGCCCACAAACTCCCAAAAACATCCATGTTTGATGACCACCCCAAATTTGATAACTATATCGACGACCAGTTCGGAGTCTTCTTGGAGGACGACATCGTGGCAGGCCAAACAATCCTCCCTTTCGTCATCCACCTACTCGGACGCCCAACCGACGACCAAGACGCCACACCGCGCGATGACCTCCTATCGTTCTCTAAATTTCAGGCGGAGGCTCTTCCCGAAGAAGTCAAGATCATCCTCGGCTGGGAGCTCAACACCAGAGAACTCCTCCTCAAACTCCCGATCAACAAACACAAAGCGTGGAAAACATCCATCACCGAACTTCTCGAAACTCCAACAACATCCCTGAAACCACTCGAGATACTATTGGGACGCCTGAACCACGCCCAGTACGTCATCCCCATGGCAAAACACTTCACGGGACGAATCCAGGCAGCGCTAAACCACGCCAGAAAGAAGCGTTCGGTTAGACTAAACACCGCACAGCAGGCCGACCTGCACCTTTGGCTCCATTTTCTTGACAGAGCAGCATGCGGAATCAACCTAAACCTGCTTGTCTACCGACCACCAACACACATCACCAGGATTGATGCGTGCCCGCAGGGACTGGGAGGCTACTCACTCACAACGGGGGTGGCATGGCGGTTCAAACTCCCGGCACACCTCATCGGCAGAGCCAGCCTCAACACCCTCGAATACATGGCGGCTTTCGTTGGTTTTGCCATGGAATTCCAATCCAACAACATCCCCTGCCTCTCCATCCTGGAAGCTCAGGGGGATAGCACCACAGCCGCTGGGTGGCTGGGGAACACAAACTTCAACGACGGCAAACCAACCTGCCTGGAGATATCGAGGCAAAATGCCAAGATGTTCACCGACCACAACTGTGGCATGTGCTCACAATGGTTTGCAGGGGAACTAAACCAACTCTCAGATTCCCTGTCCAGGGATTTCCACCTCTCATCTGCACAACTCACAGCAATGTACTCTCTCACCATCCCCGACCAGGTACCCCACAACTTTCAGATCTTTCCCCTGCCTCAAAATCTCGTCTCGCTGATTGGGACGCTGCTGCTCAAACAGCCCGTCACCGAGCAGTTACCGAGGCAACCTCATCCAAGCAAACTGGCTACTGGGAACGATAC
>JAVCKV010570018.1:0-10145 GCA_032274145.1 Herpochondria borealis | reverse complement strand
CAGCAGGTGCTGGAACTTAAGGTATTGGGTCAGCTGGTTCTGGAACTGGATCTTCGAACTGGTCAGTATCGGCATCGGATTCGTCTGGTACCTCCACTTCTTCTGGTGTAGGTTTCTCCATGAAATCTTTTAACCTGCGAATGAATGACTTAGTGGTCGTTGTGGTGGTATTGACGGCTTTGGAATCGTTCTCGCTATCATCCGAGCTTTCTTCGGGTTCAACCATGTTGGCTCGGTGATGATTGCGGTCAGGCTCGTTCGTTTTCATATTATTATTACGATGTTGACGGACACGAGTGCTGGTGTTGCGAGGCCGAGTTGGGAATGAGTCGAAGATTTCTGAAGGAAGTGTTGTATTTGGATCATTGACAGGCATACAAAATGGTGTGCCTGTTTCTGGTGCATACCGTGTGGTGCATGGACCTTCACATCCACAGTCTTGATCTGGTGAGGCATGTGGATGCGGTTCGGTGCATGGACCAATGCAATTACATCCTGGGTTCCTGGTTGTAGTAGGAGGAGGATTGGCTTGATCAAAACGACTTGGAACACGACGAGCATTGGAGTCGAGTTGCTCTCGTAGAGCTTTCTTCAATCGCTCGCTTTCTTGCCGTGATTCTTGGAATCGAGCACGTTGCAGTCGTTGTCGCCGTGCGATTTTATCAAGCTCAAACTTAATAGAGTCATTTTCCATATCGGGAATGCGTGACGGATGGTGTTTCTTAAAACGTTTAGAGCGCAGAGTTTTCATTTTCTCAGCGAAGCGTTCTTCTTTTTGTACCATTGAGCGCATTACTTTTTCCATGTAGTCCATGAGCTCTTGATAACTTCCACCAGCCTTGTCCCACAATGCAATACATTCCGCAGTAACTTCACGGTGACCGTATTGGTAGTATTCGACTCGCATGATAGAAACAACGAGGTTAAGTGCTTCAATCTTCTTGGAATTGAGGCCCTTGATGAGAGCAACGCCATACGCTACAAGGGGTGGAGCGGTTTGTGAGCGATAGGATCTCATCGGATGTTTGACATTTGAAAAACGTCGGGACTTCTCGGATGCATTCTTGTGGGAACGCTGGGTCTTCTTGGAAGGAAGATTGCACCGTTTGATATGGCGCGTCCCGAAGTGAGAAGTAGCGTTACGTGAGTAACGATGATTCGTCTTCTTGAATGAAGCGTTCTTGCGACGCTTCTGGTTGAATGAAGACTTGTTAAGGGGCTGAGGCGTGTCATTGCGGTTCAGCGAGTTGCGGCCCTTCGTCTTGTTTTGACTTGCAAGGTGGGACGTCTTACGATGGCAAGCACGGGCTTTCGCATTGGGCTTGTAGACTTTCCTCGAAGTAACACGGTCATGATTCGTGTTGTAGGGAGAGGAATTGAGGGCGTTTGTTTCAGAAAAGCCACGGATGTTACTCCCGTGACAGTCGTAGAACTGGTCATCGTCCTCTTTGAGGATGTCAAACTGATTCGGAGACTTGAAGGACGCCAAGTTGCCAACTTGATATTTCAAGCTGATAAAACTGGTGTTGAGACTCGTGTTCGCTTCGATGGTGGATTTGAACACGACATTCTCGGGAAACATGTTTGCACTGTTTCCTTGATTCGGAAGTTCAGGAGTTCCGATTCCTTGAGGAGGAAGAGTAGGCGCAGATGCAACGTAGCATATGCTACCATGAGAGAAATCCGGTGTATCACGAGAGAGTGATACGTGGATTCCAGGCGAAGCGTGACGATGTCCGCGTCCCAAGCCTGCAGTGCTCGGGCCACGATCATCGTCTAGCGTTGGAGGATCGGAGGGAGGAACTCCCTTATCAGGAGAACTTGCGTTCCCGACGACAGCGTCGGCGAACGTACCACGTAGATAGTTAACAGCTTGCTTAACGATGAACATGGTGAGTGCGTAGTGAAAGGTAGAATATTCTTAAGACAACGGAAGAGAGAGTATAAAAAGTCTTTTCTTCTAAAGATTGTGAGCACTCGTTGTCATCCGTTAGGACAGGCACAACAAGCGCTCGTTCACAGTTACATGCTATTTAAAAGTCATTCCAACACCACAACAGTCTCGAACTTATCGATAAGAGCCCTTCCATAGTATCGGCAAGGGTCACTCTGTTGTCGCGGGAACAGATGACACATCAACTTCCTCAAACCGGCAGTCGATGCGAATGCTAAGAATGACACTGGTCAGTCTTGTAAACGTCATAGCAATGATATCGCATGATAGAATTCTAACACGCCTCTGAAGTTGACAGACATCGGTTGCGTTGTCGAAACTTGCTCATCGTTTTGTTGCAATAGCCACAATGGTTTCGCAGAGTGCGCGGAACAAGACATACGTTGGGGCATATGCGGCAAGGTTCTTCGTAAGAGGGTCAGCCAGCATGATATCGCCAGCTATCCAATATGTGTCAACGACGCCTCGACGAACGGCATGTCGAACGAACAAATGTCGGCGGAGGATGTGTCGTGAGTGCTTGGATTCGGTAAATGATTCGCTGAGGGCCTTGGCGCTTTTCGAATCAACCAAAAGGGGAATGTGCATGGGAGTGTCGGGGTCGATACTTCGAAACTCTTGTGCGAACATGGAGACAGACTGGATCGCTGCAGCAGCAACGCTCATTGCGTTGACTTCTGCTTCACAAGAACTGTTAGCGACAGGGTCTGGTACAAAGGATGCGGCATCAACGACGCCGCCTTGACTGAAAATCAGGTATCCGGCAGTGCTGCGACCAGTATCGGTGCAGTCTGCAAAAGATGAGTCACTTGTCGCCACCAGGCCGGAATCGGGATCCACGCCAGCTTCGAAAAGATACTGGGCAATGGGAGCCTTCCAAACATCGGAATAAAATGTCGTGCCGGTGTTATGGTAGCATCGAATGTGGTTCATGAGATGCCGCGCTGCCTTGAAATGGACTTTTCCTGGGAGCCGGGTGAACTTGGCGAGTTTACGAACTGGAAATTGCAATCGGGGATAAGTGTTGAGAAGCCACAACATGCAACCGACAACGACGGGCATTTCGAATCCAAACTCTTGGTTCAGCTTCATCACATCAAGGTAAGATTCTGAACAGTCGCTCTTCGTGCTAACATATCCAACAGGTAGCATCGATTCATAAGTTTGCTTGTCGGCAGACGTCGGCTTGATATTGTCGGCATTCGGCATAAATCGCTTGCACATGGAGGCTGCGTACAGAGATTGGTCGATAGTGATATCGAAGTTGTCCGCTTGTTGTATGCGGGCTTGGAGGAACCAGTGGAGTTGGCCCATGAGGATGCACTTGAAGCGCGTTGTTAACGCCTCTTCAAATCGAAGTTTCATCGCATCGCTGGAACAGAAGTAAGCGGAATCGTCGCTGTATGAGAGCAACATCATCCATTCGTTGCCATCGACGAAGTAAAACAGTGCTGGGTCGACATCGGATTGGCTGAATCCAAATTCGTCGACGTACCAGCCGAACAAAGTTTCGCACCAAAGTCGACCGGCGGAGCTGATTCCGTATGCAGACTTGAGGAGCAGTAAAGCACGGCCAAACCATTTGGCGTGCTCTGGGAAGTATTCAGACCACTCGGCAGGCAACTTGACAAAAACATCACGGTCCATTTCCGATTGGAGGTACGCTCCAACAAAATCGGCTTGATAAACTCGTCGCTTTCGTCGTGCAGCTTCGGCAAGGAACAATTTGAGAACTCTGAAGCCGGCAAGTGGAGCTGAGTTGTCACTGTCGCCAGTGAATGGGTCCATGTCGCCACGAACGGCGGCTCGAACTTTCAACTTTTCGATCGATCCATCTTGTCGAATCTTGGCTTTGGGAATTACTTTAACTGGGAGTCCCTTTGGTTTGACAGTTCCAAGGTAAGCAGGAGGGAATTTGTCTTTGTACTTGGGATCGTCGGGATGGGCAAAGGTTTTCTGGCCAAGGAGGTTGTCGATTTCTGACAGGTACGCCTTGAGCCACGCGTCGCGAAGTTTGGGTGGCAGTTTGGATACTGCTTTAAGCGAAGTGGGTTCAGGAATGAATAGCTCTGCTGGGGCACCGGCTGGGAATGGGAGTTGTTCAGCGGCATGTGCTTCAAGATGTTGCGATGCAACTGCAAAGGCACGCTGGTACATGGTAGGAGGCAATTCTTCTTGGTCCGGGAATTGATCAAATGCACAATCAACAAGGTTGGACAGGTCGTATTGGCCATTGCGTAAGTGTGCTGGAAGACGGCGTATTCGTTTTCCTGCTCGACTCACTGACTGTAACGGATCTTTGTAGCTTTCCTCAGGTTTCGTATTCGCTTCGTCTCCGACCGGGTCAGGTTGCGGAGGCGCATTGGGATTCGCGTCGATGTCGAAGTCGTCATCATCACTGACAGGAGAATCGTCTTGTAATGATTCTTCCTCGTCCTCCGCCTCTTCGACGTCGGCAATCGACGGCGAATCAGTTTCAATCGGATAGAGGGAGTCTTCAACGGGGTGCGTGTGAATTTCAGCATCGAGAGGTGTTTTGTCAGACGCAATGCGGCTGAAGCCAGTGTCCGAATCATCTTCGGAGAACTCGGTAGGTACGCCAGTATGTTCAACATTGTTGTATATGTTTGGATCGTACTCAGGCGAGTGTTGTGCAATGGATTGGACGGATTGGGTCGGCATGGCGTCGGTGAAATCCTTCGTGTCGCATGGTGCGATGGTCTGGAAGGTTTCATCGAATTGGACGTCGCTTGAAGTGACGATGCGTTTGGACTCGGGGATGTAAACAAGGTAGCCAGCGGAAGCACGAGGGAAACCGACGAAGATACCGCGGACTGCTCGTTGGGGCTGGTTTTTACGCGTGAAATGCGTAACTTGTTTGGTGATGGGATGAGTGGACTGCGGAGTGTAGACCATGACAAAACAGGGGCAGAAGAGAGTGCGAAGCTTGCGAACGCTTGGTTTCGAGCCGAAATGGACAGTGTGTGGTAGCACTGGTCGTCCGTCAGGATCTCGAAGACCAGCAACAGGTAAGAGGTTGTGCACTTTCCATGCGTGTTCGAATGCCATGTCACTGAATTCGCGACTAACACGGCCATGATTTAACATTGAGAAGGCCAAGTTGCGAATGTGTTGCCACTTGACTTCCACGAAGCCATTCATGTCTTGGTGTTTCGGTGCGGCAAGCTGAAGTAAGATCTGGTTCTCGGCGCAGTCGATAACAAACGACTTCTTGGTGAATTGAGAACCGGCATCAGTACGGAGCTTGGTGATTCGCGGGCCGTATGTGACCTCCATTTCGACGTTTGATTTGTCGGTCGGAGCATACATTGTGCGATAGAGCAGGAGAGTTTTGAGGACGGTGGCGCTGGTGCAATCGTTGATTCCCATTAAGACGGTGTAATGGGAAGCGTAATCGGTAATGATCAGGAAATACTTGAAGTGAGTATGGGAGCTGAGGCCATGGGAAACTGGATTGGTTTCGATATCGACTCCAATCTGGAGGCCTGGCTGATCTGGCCACTTGTCGGGAGCACGGGAGCCTTTGTTGGACTGCCGAGCCTTGGTGATCTTGCAGGTAGGACAACAAACATTGTCTTTGTCGTCTTTTGGGATTCTCACATCTTTCCACAGGTTGTACTGAGATGCAAGAAACAATGCTTGGGGAGAACGGTGTCCAAGTCGGTGGTGCATGAGCACGACATCGATTTGGCGCGGAGGGGTGACCTTGGGAGTCGCCTCTTGAATTCGCGGAGGTGGTTCAGGCAAAGGAGGAGGCTCAGGAGCAGGCGGAGCCTCAGTGGGAGTTGTATCGGACGGTGGGATGATGGATGATGCTTGACTTGCGTCATGCGTACCACTCCCTAGGAGTCAATACTCCTCTTGCAATTGCGAGCTTTGTTTGAGTTGTTGCGGCGATGGGAACGGAGCAAGATAAATTGTGTCTTGCCAATTGTTTGCGGTGCTGCGATCATGTGCAGAACTGAGTGCATTGGGATTCCAAGTAACGCCGGGCAACGAGTTTTGTTGTTGCGCATATTGCTGAGGGAACATGATGTGGACACGAGTGGTGATAGTGCCATCATCGGAAAGTTCGCGAAGGTTCAAATCGATGAGTCCGTTGGCGAGAGTAACTTCGTGTTCGAAATCGTTAAGACGGTCAGTGGAAATGAGTCGTCGAGTAAGTGAAGGAACAAGAAGTACATCCTCGAGGTCCAGTGTACGGACGTTGTCGGATTCTTCGTCGCGAAGGATGAGTCGGACGGTGCCTCGGTGTGTAACGGGGCATCGGCGTCCATTGGCAACAATGACAAAACCATGGTACACTTCCAGTGTGCCTTCCACAAAATCTCCGCTGTACGGTGTCATGTGGGCGGTTGTGCCGCTGTCAATAAGCCAATATCGCAGGAAATCACTGATGTTACCATCGGGTGTGTCTCCATGCATGGGTGGAATGCCAGCGAGATAGCTGGACGTTTGTGATGATGCCATGGCAATGCGCTCGCCGATAGCATTACACAGGTCTTCGGGGACTTCGCCGGTGATTTCGGACTGTGCACTTAAAAAGTGGTACACGTCGTCGATGGAATCGTAAAAGTCACGGGTGGTCTGGTCGACCTCAATGGGAGTTGCTTCAGACGAGTCGTCGTCGGAATCAGACAAATCGTTGTCGTCGGCATCAGACGCAGTTCGAAATTCGATGTGCGGCATGTCAGGATCAACGGAAGCGGTTGAATCATCATCGTCGCAGATGAATGCAACGTTGTTGCACGCCGGATAGGTTCCAGCATCCATCATGGTTGATAGGAAATTGGATCCGTAAGCTTCCGGTTGTACATCAGTTGTGGGAGTCGTTTTGTCGTCTGACACTTGCGTCTTCTCCTTAGCAGGTTTGGGTTTTGCTTTGCGGCCCTGGTCAGTGATAACACAATTCGCTTGAGGCTTTTTGCTGTTACCACCAGGTTTGTTGGATTTCTGCTTGATAGGAGACGGGGCTTTATCGGTCTTTCGATCATTACGACGACTCTTGTTGCGGTCTGCATTGAAAGTATTCCAGTATTCCTTTACCATTTCAGGAGTCAATGCGGGGTCTGGACAAGCAGAGATGCTATGGTTCTGACCACAATGGAAGCACTTGACGACTTTGGTTGAGTAATTGGCGGACACTTTCGCTGCGTTTGCGCGTTCAGGTTTGGTACTGGTGCGCTTGGGTTTGTTGTCATTATTCTTTTTATCGGACTGAATTCGTTGCATTGTGTCGATGAGATTGACACTGTTTACAATGTCTTCGTACGCGATTGCAGAATCAGGAGATCCAGTGAAGTTGTCACCGTCTTCAATAGCAGCATTTGCATGTGCTCTTGTTTCGGCGTCACGGATCGAAAAGTAAGGTGTAAGTACAGACAGGTAACGCCCGTCGGTACCAAAGGCATTCAGGTACATGTCCACGAGTTTGCCGTTGTCGAATTGAAAGTTGTAAGCACGAGCATTGGAAATTGCATTGCCCATGCGATTCACAAGTTGACTTGCGGTTTCGTCGGGACGGAGAACAATGTCATCGAGGCTTCGTTGTACTTGGTTCATTCGGCCGATTGTGATACGGCGGAAGTGGGTGTGAAGTGCAACAAGAATTGCCGTCGGATCGTCTCGATCAACGGTCGTCAATACAGTATTGTTGACGCTTTCGCTGACGAACTGAAGGATGAATTGTGATACGGCCAATCGGACTGGTTCGGAATCAATATTGACTCCTGTCGGACGGAAAGTTTGCTGATCGAGAAGCGCATTGGTTTCAGGGCTGCATCGAAAACATTGATTGATTTGCTTGATCCATGCCATGTGCTTTTTGACTCTTTGCGTGTCGATTGTTTGAAGATTCAACATGTCGACATTGCCTTTCGCTGCCTTGTTAAGGCTCGTTGCCAACTTCGCTTGAAGTTTGGTACGTAACAAAGCTGCGGCGTCATACTGATCGGTTGTCTCGTCAAAGTCGAAGTCGATTGTACTTGCGGCATTTGCAGCAGCGATCGCTGCGGCACCGGAAGTATCCAGGTCGGGCATGCTATCTTGATCAGACTCAAATGCGACAGTCTTCGCACGAGTTGCTCGGTATGCACGTCGAGCTGCCTCTCGTTGAGCGGCAGTGCTCGACTTGTCGTTCTTAAGATCATGTAAGTCCTTACCGAGGGACTGCATCATTGCTTTGAGTTCGTCGATCGATTGCTTGTTCTTTTCGCGCTCCTTGGTTTCCAACTCATAAGCGCGCTTGGCTCGACGATCACATTTTTCTTTGTATCGCTGCTCAGCGGCTGCGGTGGAATGACGTTTCTTTCGGCTGCTGCGTGCTCGGAGAGACTCTCGGCGTTCTTCTGTTCGATCAGAAGAGTATTCCTCAGAAGAGGAATCGTCAGAGTCAGAGTCCACAACAACAAAATCGTCGTCAGAAAATACACGGAAATCCACTCCGGTTTTGGGATCTACCGTGATGGGAGAGATGTTGTTGCCTGAGTCACCATTGCTGTCGTCGTTTTCGAATACGGTTTCGACGTGCACTGGTGTTCGCCTCTTGCGACGAATTGGATTCGTCGTCACTGGAACTTTGGGCTCTGCTCTCTTCTTAGCGGCTTCGACCTCGTCGTATTTCTTGTTGTGATTCAGGACGTTTGGAAGAAAGTCTTTCACAAATGTCGGACTGATGTTCTTGCACGTAAGCAATTGGCCTTCGACAGTTTTGTTTTTGTCGTCCAATCTTACTGATCCAGTTACACAGTACCGATACGCCATGATCGTCAGCATTGTATTGACGTTCCATGTATCGTTCGGTCCTGGTTGCTTGATCTCCTTAAGCATTTTGATGAACACATCGGGATATCGCTCACCATCGATCGAAATATCTGGTATGCTTTCGCGGTACGTTAATATCTTGATTGAATCGGACAGTGGGCAAGGTAAATCAACGATTTGCCTTTGCGATCGAGTGTTGGTAGCAGGAGGATTGATCGGCGCTGGGTCGACAGGTGCAGGAACAGACACAACAGGTGAAGGTTTGTCAGAAGCGGGAGTAGGAACAGGAGCAGGAGGAGGAGGAGGCACATCTGGATCTGGTACATCTGGCTCCGGAACAACAGGTTCTGGTTCAACTGTCGGTTCTGGAATTGGTGCACTAGGTTCAGGATTTGGGTCCTCGAATTGGTCCGTATCACCATCGGATTCGTTCTGTTCGCTCGGTGATTCCTCATCATCTGGTTTGGGTTTTATGAAATCCTTCAACCGATTGATGAGAGACTTGGTAGTCTTCGTGGTAACTTTCGAGTCGTTCGAACTGCTGCTGTCATCCGAGCTTTCTTCGGGTTCAACCATGTTAGCTCGGTGGTGATTGCGATCGGGTTCACTCGTTCTGTTATTATTATTACGATGTTGACGAACACGATTGCTGTTGGGAGGCCGAGTTGGGAACGAGTCGAAGACTTCTGGCGGAAGTGTTGCGTTCGGATCATTGACCGGCATACAAAATGGTGCGCCGGTTTCTGGTGCATACCTTGTAGTGCATGGACCTTCATGATTGCAAACTCGTTCTGGTGACGGATGTGGATGAGGTTCGATGATTGGGGAAGGTGGATTGGTATCAAACTGACTCGGAACGCGACGAGCATTGGAGTCAAGTTGATCTCGAAGAGCTCGTTTCAATCGCTCGCTCTCTTTCTGCGACTCTTGGAATCGAGCTCGCTGCAATTGTTGACGGCGTTTGATTTTATCAAGCTCAAACTTAATCGAATCGGTCTCCATGTCGGGGATGCGTGATGGATGGTACTTCTTAAAGCGTTTAGATCGCAATGCTTTCATTTTCTCAGCAAAGCGTTCTTCTTTCTGCACCATTGATCGCATCACTTTTTCCATGTAGTCCATGAACTCTTGGTATTCTCCACCAGCCTCGAGCCACAAAGCAATACATTCCGCAGTAATTTCACGGTGACCGTATTGATAGAACTCGACTCGCATGATCGTAATAGCAAGGTTGAGTGCTTTGATCAACTTCGAGTTGAGTCCTTTGATGAGAGCAACGCCGTACGCTACAAGGGGTGGAGCGGTTTGTGAGCGATAGGATCTCATCGGAGGTTTGACATTTGAAAAACGTCGGGACTTCTCGGATGCATTCTTGTGGGAACGCTGGGTCTTCTTGGAAGGAAGATTG
>JAVCKV010570007.1:0-10146 GCA_032274145.1 Herpochondria borealis | reverse complement strand
CCAGAAGGAAATCAACATTCAGAAAAGTCTCTAGTATAAACGACTCTAGAAACTTATACAACACTACAGCATCATAAGCCCAACAGCTCGTAGTGATCTCATAAAAGATGATACAACGGAGCTCATCTATCCCAATGTAAAAACTACCCAAGTCGTTTCTTACGAACGCTCACCACGGATACGACGAGCGAGCTGGATATCCTTGGGCATGATAGTGACACGCTTGGCGTGAATAGCACACAAGTTGGTATCCTCAAAGAGTCCCACAAGGTAGGCCTCAGCAGCCTCCTGCAAGGCCAAAACGGCCGATCCCTGGAAACGAAGGTCCGACTTGAAGTCCTGAGCAATCTCACGGACCAAACGCTGGAAGGGCAACTTGCGGATCAAGAGATCGGTACTCTTTTGGTAACGACGAATTTCACGCAAGGCCACAGTACCAGGTCGGTAACGATGAGGCTTCTTGACACCACCGGTGGCAGGAGCAGACTTACGGGCAGCCTTGGTGGCGAGCTGCTTACGAGGTGCCTTTCCTCCGGTGGATTTACGAGCGGTTTGCTTGGTGCGGGCCATGATTAGTTTTCTAAGGAAGAAGGCGATTGGAAAAAAGTGGTGGTGTGAGAAAATGAAGATTATTTTGGTCCTTGATTTTTGCGCCTGAAAATCGCGAAATGGGACGACTGGAATTGAGTACCGCTACGAGCAGTTTGCACGATAGCAGCAAGTTGTTCTTCTCCTTTCTTTTGTTCAATCGTATCCATTCGCCGTTATCATCCCATCAGTGTAACGAAGCACGTCTGAGGCCGCAATGAGGGGCGACGATACACTTACCAACAAGAAGAGAGAATGAAAGGAGAGCAACAGACCTCAACTTGCTATGTGATGGTGCTCGCTGATGCGAACGGAATCGATTGGATTGCTACTCCTCCCTCCATACCCCTCAGAATTACGGATTACACTATGACTAGTCTTTTGTAAGACTATTTATGTTATGATACTTCTGGAAGCTCTATTGCCCCCCAGAATTTCAAAGTATCCCTCCAACAACCCCCAACACACGCAACAACGACGCAACTCCCCCCCGGCGCAACACTGTATCACTTTGTTCTGAATAAGACAGCAGCAACGAAAAACTCATAAAACAGAAAACATGTCAGGTACGTCCTTGCCGTTCCTTTCGTTCAATTCTTTTGTTCATCATGCTAATATCGAATGATGAATGTGTTGATACGATGCAACATTGTTGAATGTCATTGAATCAGAAGGGGGATGTGGCGCCGAGATCGTAGTAATTGAATTTTGTTGTTTTTTCAAAGCACGTTTGACTCATCCTCTGGTATGTTTTCTACAGGACGCGGAAAAGGAGGAAAAGGACTCGGAAAGGGTGGCGCCAAGCGTCATCGTAAGGTCTTGCGAGACAACATCCAGGGAATCACTAAGCCCGCCATTCGTCGTCTCGCCCGTCGTGGTGGTGTCAAGCGTATCTCCGGTCTCATTTACGAAGAAACGCGTGGTGTGCTCAAGGTGTTCCTCGAGAATGTCATTCGTGATTCCGTCACCTACACCGAGCATGCTCGCAGAAAGACTGTCACCGCCATGGATGTCGTCTACGCTTTGAAGAGACAGGGCAAGACTCTTTACGGTTTCGGTGGTTAGGGTGCGTAGGGGCGTACTTGAGTTAGCTAACTACACGCAGATAGTAGCATTATCCTTATTGTGTAGTCATCAGGCCCATGCCATACTGCATTCAAACTCTTGGTTCACAGATGGGCTTACGTGTGCAGAGGAACTCTCTAAACGATCCTGTCATATCGTTCTAACAGAGCCTAAGCCATGGGAAAAGAGGTTAAAAGTTCATTGCTGAGTTAGTCCAAGCAGTTCAACGGCAACGAGAAGCTGGCCAGACCTTTATAGATATTCCTTTAGTTCCTCTGGCGAGGCTTCCGGAAGAGGTTCCAAGACTACTATACATGTAGCTACAACCGAGTCCGGCTCGCACCTCGACCAAATTCAGAAGGCGTGATGGAAAAGTCGAATAGTCTGAAAAGTGTGCTTTGTTGGAGTGCACCATGGCACGGTTCGAAACTTGACCTCACCCAGGTGTAGCCACGGAGCCTTTTTCGTTGGGCTGCAAGATATGAGGACCAGAGCAAGAGAAGTAAAGAATGGCTTTACGCATCGGCTGGCTAAGGCCAATGAGCATGCCAAATGCTCCTCGCGCATCATGCGTTGTACTTGAGAGACACAGCACCACCTTATTGTCTCAGCAAACCGGATATTCTTGTACGTGGAACTTGCGTCTTGCGTCTTGCGTGAGGGCGCCAACAAGGGAGAGCCCACAAACCAGAACAACTACCGATACGATCAAATAAGATGTAAGTACTGCCAAACGGAGTCGGGCGTGGCCGCACTCTTGGTAAGCCTACAGTGGTTCATAATTGCTGACTGGAAACCGCCGAAGAAGCACTACCATACGTGAGCATTGACGCTTCTTGCGAAGGAAGCCGAAAGCGGGCCAAGATGACAACATCAAAGCTCTTGCGCAACCTGAGAGAAGATCTTTTGCAGCTTTGCGAGCTGCCAGAGTTGACAACTTCAGCGATAGTCGCACGCTTTCATATAATTCGTGAAAGTACCCAACGATTCTACCGACTGCCTACTTGAGGTCGCTCGTCGCCTAACATTGAAGCTTCTCAAAACGTAAGCTACTAGCGCTATTAATGGGAACCTTAGTAGCGTGCGCCAACACCTTCCATGCACTCCCAGTCTTCGTTGATTTTCACAGTTGTGAATCACATGTCTCATAAAGGCACTTCCAGTTCCTCCTCCAACTTCCCAAACCTCAGCTGTGCTTGATGAGGTTACTCCTCGCCAAAACATTGAAGGTCATCGAAAAAGAGGCGAAATGGGAAGCATGACACCCTGAGCACACGCCGCCACAATCGTGCACAAACCCAAACTTCCCACCCACGGAGTCGTCGTACTGGAGAATCTTGCGATGTTAGTGACCAAAAATAGAAGTGCACCACTACGCCACTCACTCACTTCAACCGACTTCGTGCACGCCACAAACATCGCACCTTCTCGAAGAATCAATGTTCGCGGTACCCATAATCCCTTCAGGCGCTGACCTAGTTTTTTAGAGTTCCGCATCAGTTGTGCAGTTGCAGTTGTGAAATTTCACAATAGTTGTTCTCCCGCACAACACGGTTGCGCAGTTTCACTCTAGGCTATGCCCCCTCCGGCTTATATATTGTTAGGACCAATTCTGGATGACCAAACGAAAGTACAACGCCTCGGTGGTTGTCCACGTCTCCACTGTTGATGAGGTCATGAAGAACCTGCTGCAAAGCTCCTTAATCTTACAAGATAGCATCCATCCCATACATGGAAGTACTGCTGATAAGAACTGGTTGCTGCCACAGTTGTAGCTTTATGAGACGATGGTGACCCCATCTTAACATCCAAGGAAGGCCACGACCAATTGGACTTCCAATTCCTTGGAGGAATGCCTACCCATAGATCAATGTGCCTACCGTACATCTCAACTGGCTGGACCGACACCAACATGTCTGTGTGCTGGTGTTGACGGTTCTGCGCCCGTACTGCACGGTTCTCCTCTCGGCACTTCAAGTTAGATAACTGACAACCACTAGCATCTTGGCTCGCGTGATTCATTCAGACGTTGCAAGGATCACGGAACCGCACAGTTGTGAGGTGGTTGAAGAAAGACTGTCCTTGAAGTTGCGCCGCGCCAAAATGTGACAGCCACGCACGACACCGCCAGGGCGGCACGTGTGAACCTCAATCACGGTTCCTATAATGTGGTTTTCGAATTCCAATGGTATTCTGGTTTATGAAAAGTGCATTTCTCGTGTGCTCTCCTTAATTAGGTTCTTCACAATCCGCGTGGATCTCGTAAATAAAACTGCAAGCACTTGGATGATGACATGCGTGTCAAACCAGCTGTCTTTTGTGGCTCTGGAGTGGTCGTCTCGTTGACACCACCCCGAAGCCCCTGGAATTTGAGTGGGACAATACAACGTGGAGCTCGAAAGTCGACCGCTCAAATCCAAAACTCCTGAACATCGATCATGATCGATGTTCAGCACAGGCCAGACACGCGCACCGAATTTCCCGCACAAATAACAGGAGAAGAAGAGAGATCATTGGCTTTTTCGGCTTTCATTGCTCTTCTTCGCCCCCGACCCCCATTGCAAGATGTTCAACGATTCTTCTGCTGAACAACAAGGTGAGTTTGCTGATGGTACTGTTAGACTGACGCCATCAATCATCGTGATCACGAGTTGTTGCGTGACGCCGGAGTTGAAGGTGACGTCGATGAAAGATTAGCATTCTCCTAAGTAAAAACCAAGCTAAGTGGTGATTGCAGATTCCGATGTCACGACCAATTTTGCAGCTGGCAGACATCCACAGTACTCCAGAGTAGCAGTTTGTACGTCGTACTTGGTCGTACTAAAGAAGTTGTACAGTTGGCCACGTACTCGAACCAAATAAAGTGCTTCTCCCACCCACCGCGACGTTCCGACGGCATTTCTTGGTTGGTTTACCTTTCACAAAGATCGTTCAAGTTTTCACACATAATCGTTGTTTATCCGCACATCGCTCAAAGTTGTTGCTTTGCCGCACAAACATTGAAGCTACCATCACTCACGTGCTTTACTTTCGAATAACAACCAACCAATGAATAAAGGATGGACTTCTCACAGTACTACCGATTCAAACCACGATTGCCTTGATCAACGTCGGTCACAAACAATTCCCATGCCGCGATCTCACGTAACGCGCACGAATTCAGAGGTTCAACTGCGAGAAGACATGGCTGCAGCCGAGTGGCGAGATCTCTGTATGTTTTACCGCGTGGTGCATGGTATTCGTGAACGCCAAAACGCCTCACCTGACGGTGCAGCGATTGATGGCAGTGCCACAGAGATTGCCAATACAGCTATTGAACGCCTTGCAATGGCACGCCAACAAGACTGCTTTACTGAAGAGATGGAGTCAACTGTCACTCCTTACGACTCGTTGAGTGAATCATCGCCTCATACTCAACGATATCGTCAACAGGCAGAGGGTTACCTGAATCAACACGCAGTCATTCCTGCGAACGAAGCAGATGGTTGGTCTATCTCTGGCTACGAAGAGACTGCCAGCCACTACCCCCCAGTTGCTATCGTCGAAGCCGATGAGGCTTTCGAGGAAGACGGGGTTTTCAGCATGGAACTATGAACCGTCGCCCACCCAATTTTGAACAAACAACCACCACACACTTAGATCATTACCTGACTAAGCTCTCTGAATATAAATGTTGAGCTCCGCGCGGGGAGACGCTACGAACATCTACAAAGCAGCTGCTACTAACATACCAAACCTAAGCTTATATAAAATATCGGCTATTCCAATTACAGTATTGAACTTCTTAGCACTGCAATGCAACATCTAACACAGACCAAGTCTCAAGAGACCACCTTTGATGCAGCGGGACGCGGCATAAGCAATGCCAGAAACTCAACTTGAAATTAAAGACGCATTCCTTGGCCAAGTCTTGTCAACCTTGATGTCTGTCTTCGAGCATTTTGTTTGGTTCCTAGTGTCTGTGGTCTGTCTTGAACCGCGTGGTGCCAAGATCAGTGTCAAGACACTTCCCCTGAGCCACCCAATCCATAATTGGTGACACCATGCAAGCTGATTTGCGAGAAATTTAGAGGGAACAGGGGCATGCAAGTAAGCTCGCAACAACCCAGAAAGACGCACTCCTCCATAAGTGTCAAGATTGTTCTAATGCTCCAATCACTACTCAGAAAGTATCATAGTTGTTCCTCGTATGTTCTTTCTTGCTTCTTTCGATTCTCACGATCAACCGTGGCGAGCGCGGTACACAAGTTCTTCCACCCACTTTCTGCATACTGATGAATAAGAAACGACTTATGCTATTTGGAAGGCTAATATGTCGTACCAGAAAAAGTCTCCGCCACCAACACCTAGACTACCAGAAAGTCTCCAGAAAGTCTCCGCCACCAACACCTTCCAAGTTTGTTTCGGAGACCTTCGCGGAAACCACGTAGAACCCGTGCGTCAACTCCGAAAGAGCTTCAGTGAGTTTCGGAGAAACAACGCACCTAGAGTTTACAGCCAATGATCTAAACATACAGGCGTAGTTAGTCGTGATCACTGGTATCCAGCAGCCCCTTCTGTGCGTGTCGGTTCGGACGGCTTCCATTGTCTAGCTTAGAGCACGAGGCCATATCTTACGAGTAGATAGAAAACGTAAAGCTGACATCAGTCCTCGTCACTAAACCAGGTGACGCAGGTAAGAATGCCAAGATAACATCACAGACAAACACAGAAAGCGATTTCTAGAGAGTAGCAGACGGCGGCCATAATTTGTTCTTCGCAACCATGCAACCCGAAGGTTCGCATCAACATGCCATCAAAGCCGATAAACCGCAATCATCGGTTCGTCCTCGGCGGGCAAGATCACTACCCTCTCAAGCAATACCTTTACCCAAATGTCACGTGGCTCGTACCAACTCAGAGCTGCAGCTATACGAAGATATGAATGCAGCGGAGTGGAGAGACCTAAGCATGTTTTACCGTGTTGTACACGGTATCAAGCAAAGACAACAGGCAACCGTGCCTAATGATGATCAGGGCAATGATCAGGAAGCGTGTGATGGCAGTCGGAAGCGCTTGCGTACTGCTGGCTGCCACCTGCAGCCGGAGGGCGCACAGGAGAGGCATGACCGGTTCTCTCGTTTGAGAGAGACCCATGATGATATATACTTACAACCATGCCTCAGGCAACCGTCACGGCTAGCCGGGGTTACTCTCAACCAACCGTTCATTCCCAATGCGGTCCTGGAGGAGGATGCTGAGGAAAACGGAGGATGGTCAATTACTGGTTATAATGAAGAAGCTTCTTCTCCTCGTTTGCGCCCCAAAAACGGTCATTGGCCTTCTAATCCTACGTCAGTGCCGGTGGAAGATCCACAACGAGATCGCGACGTGGATGAAGAAGACGTGTTCGATATGGAGCTTTGACTCGCCGTTGCAACTTCTGCAATAGGCCAAGTGGCACAGCAGCAAGTATCAGCCATGATAATGTCTGTTGATGCTTCAGCCAAAATGATCTGCTATTAATTACTAATACACATACCCGACACTACAGCGGCGGATCTGCTTGTCTAGCAATGACTGTCAATGCGCCCATGAATGCACGATGCTTCAGAAGCATATTAGTCGCTACGAACCGCACCTGATTATTCCCGTCGTCTTTGGAAGCATAAGAGTCTTGGAGCAGTCCCTAAGGTGTCTGCTGGCAGTTCCATACTGGGAGAGCGTACCTGGTGGGGACCAAGCTTAAGTTCAATATTGAATTTCGTTAGTTGGCTAGTTCAATATTGAGTTAGCCCCTCTGCATATTTCTTGTTGCATGCAACATGTCATTGGTCTATACTGGTAGGTAGAAGTCAAATCACTTAGTGACACCCCAAATAACCGTCAGGAGCTGGTGATGTAGCGCTTCGCATTCTTGGTAGCCCATCAAGCCATGTCGGCTCTAACCCGTACTGTAGGTGTAGATATAGTAACATGACCTTCCTACATTTCGTCTGGCGCTTTCCTGTCTCGTCCTGAGAGGAGACTGTTTCCATATCGAGTGAACAAACCAAAAAGTTGGACGATTTGGCTTCCAGTGATCCAACAAGTATCCATCTAAACCTAAGTAGATGGCAAGAATGCATGCGAGAGCTACTACTAGTCTGGCACACTAGAGTCACATTACCTTCGGAGTAAAAGAACGTGCACGATGAGGTTGTTTCCTGAGTTACAACGGGGCACAAAAGCGCAATAGAAGAGGCGGTCTGTGATCGATATCCCATGGCTTGGAAGTTTGGGGAGTGATCCAACAAGTATCATCCATCTAAAACCTAGTTAGATGACAAGTATCCATCTAAAACCTAGGTAGCAGATGACAAGAATGCACGCGAGAGTCTGGCACGTTTGAGTCGGAGAAAAAGAACGTGCACGAGGAGGTTGTTTCCTGAATTACAGCGGGGCGCAAGGCGCAATAGAAGAGGCGACCTGTGATCGATATCCCATGGCCTGGAAGTTTGGAATATTGGCAATGTGTGTCGCTGGTCGTCGTTTTCAGTTGATTATGTGCTGGTAACTACGAAATTGCAGGCATGCGAAATTGCAGGCATCGCACAGGAGGTGTCACCTTCTTCGTATAACCAGAACTGCTTTCACGAAAACTGATTCGTGCGGATGTTTGCTTCAACAAACTTATGCTGATCGTGGCAGCTTCAGGAGTGCGATTGTCCTCGATCCTGCTTTGCCTCTCTAGCACTCACACGGCTCGGACAAACTCGAAATTGCATATTTTCGAAGATACGACCAATCTTGCACCTACTATGTAGTCTACTGCCTATTCAAGCAATGACCCCACCCAGCCATGAAGAATGTCGGGTTGCAATGAGGAGAGTACGTCATAGGAAGTTCTCTCGCCATGGAATCCGTACAACCGTAGCACAAACATTGTGTACGTTGAATTAGAGCTCCACGATCCACCTTGTTGGGGGCATAATAGTCATTTCTTTACACACAAACTAAAGATCTACCAGGTAGAATTCTGGGAGAGGCTGGCTGACTTTGCAGTCTCCACAAAAAAGTCTTTGGGATAAGAACGTGTTCATGAGCAAACTGTTCCACGAGGAGTGACGACGTTCCACACGCTGTCGGTGACATAATGGTATGGCTAGAACAGCTTGCTCTCGGCGAACTTCGGGGTATCCAACCTGGCAGCTGGTCACACTTGTGTTGCCTTTAACGAGACGCCTGACAGCAATCCACATCATGAATCTGATTATAACAACAGGAGTTCCTTCGCGTAACATAATCCATTATTCTTTTTGAAGAACTTGATCATGATCTTCGCACAAAGGCAACCGGCGGATTGGCTTCACCAGTCACGCACAAGCGATAAGCAACATGTTCGCCCGCGACTATCGTCTCAAGCAATTCCTTTGCCTAAAACTCACATTGCTCGCACAGATTCAGAAATGCAACTCCACGATGATTTGTGCGATGCAGAAGTGAGAGACCTGCGAATGTTTTATCGGGTTGTCGCACACGGTGTAAGAGAACGACAACTGTCAAGCGGAGCAGTGATTGGTGCTCAAAGCGAGGACCAGCAGGAGGATGTTTTAATGAGTGACGGCAACACCACAAGTCAGACGATGCTGCTTGCTGGCAGCAAGGTGCTGAAGCCACACAAGGAAGGTGAGTGTGAGTTTTGTTGCCACAGAGAGGACTGCAGAGATGACAACGTACCAACCCTTTGGCAACCGGGGTGGCTGACCGGGGCTAGTAGTATCAATCAACCGTTCGTTTCCGACGAGAAGGGGGTTATGGGAGAGGATGATACTAGTGATGAAAGCAGTTGGTCAATTGCTGGTTTCGGAGACGAAGATTCTACTTGTTTTTGCGCTAACAACAGAAACACGCATAATTATGAGCCTCCTACTCCTGCAACGTCAGTCCTGCTGGTGGAGGATTGGCTGCACTGTGACTGTGGCTTGGATGAAGACTGTTTGTTTGATCTGGAGCTGTGTGAAATCTGCAATTTCTGCACGTGGCGGGAAACAGAGGTGCCGAAGATGATGCTTCACAACCAGCGGACAAGTCTAACGAATTGGTCGAGGTCCGACCAATGCAGTGCTGCTGCAGCTGAACTTTCTTTTTTGTAAAAACTGCATGTGTCCCTTCCTACTTCTCACTTCGTAGCAATCTTGGATTAGAGGATTTCCAGTGGGTTCAGAAGCACGTGTTTACTTCCACACTACTTCTGAAGCTACTTAAAGTTGAGATTCGTAATCCAAACTGCGCGTCGTCCCTCTTGTAGTTTTGCTTTTGTAGATACCATGGTTGAACGGGCTCGTTATGAACTCATATCGAATCGTAGAAGCTATCAGAGATAATGAATGGGAGAGGGTAGTCGGGCGCCCCGTTATGTGAAGCCTTTGGAGGAGTCACAAGAACAAGCTGTTTGCCCGTTTCGACGTGGCGCAGAAAAGAGAAGGCCTTCGGAAGAAAGAGAAAAAACAGAATGCCCTGCCATACCCAAAA
>JAVCKV010569996.1:0-10151 GCA_032274145.1 Herpochondria borealis | reverse complement strand
GAGGACTTCCAAAGGGGAGTGACCTTCAACGATACCAAGCACTACAAGGACGTATACAACAAGAAGAAACACGGAGGCCCAAACGGGCAGCCCTTTACCAAAGACGTCTGGCGCAAGCAGCTCTACGAGGAAGCCATGTACGCTGGTGGAGTGGCCTTTGACAAGACCCATATGTTCAAGCGAACCGTGTCGCTGGAACAATTCCAAGAACGAAACAACGCGTTGAAAGCGCAGGGCGAAGAACCAGTGGCCTTCAACAGCGAGGTGCATAGAGCCGAGGCCGTACCCTACAGCTACGACATGTGGCAAGCTAGCGTGGACTTCCAACCGCCGTTCCACACTGAGCCAGAGAAGGAGCAGTACACCTGGGAGATGGTCCACGGGGAAGACCAAGCCCGCAGAGTATACGACGACCGGTTCTTCTACAAAGCCGACTACTGCGCAGAGGAGAAGGCTCGAGGCATGCCCTTCGACATCGCCGTCTACGATATCCCCGCCTACGGCTCGCACACCGTCAGGGGTCTCGGACCCGTTCGATACAGAGCCGCCCTAACAAACCTCCTCGAGGTGACAGAATGGCAGGCTGCAAACCTGCTAACCGGGGTAGAAGAATACGACGAGATCCCAGAGGGTGGACCAGAAGCCCTGGCCCGCCTGCCACGAGAAGACAGATCGGCTGTATACATGAACCGTATCAACTTCATGGCCACGGACCCTGACGACATGGTGAGCTTCACGGACATGCCCAGGGCGGAGTTCCAAGCGGCAGTGGGCCCTCTGGTGCTAGCAAGCTTGGAAGAGGTGCAAGGGGCTGGACACCAGGATGTGTGGGACCAGTACGCCGCGGCATGTGGGTACGAGGCCACGGAAGAAGGCGGCAGCATGGACGAAATGTTCAAGAAACCCAACTTCTTCGCAGACATGCCAAGTGCCCGATTCAAGGAAGCGGTTGGTATGGCCCTAGTGTCGCTAGCAGCAGTCGAGCACACAGACACCCATTACTGGGCAACAAGGACGGCGACATTCATGACGGCCATTGGGAAGAAAGGGAAAAGGCCTGGGGACCTATTCCGCGCGCAGCAGCGCCAACAGGGTTGGGGCCTTGGTCATGCCTTCAACAGCATAGAGCCGGCCAACAGTAGGGCCTTGTTCTTCGTGGAGGGGATGGCGGACAACCTAGCAAGCTACTACAAGGCGGTGGAGGAAGGAACGGCAGCAGTGGAGCCAATGGAAGAAGAGGAGGCAGAATACACGGAGGAGGGAACAGGCGCGGCTGGAACAGACAGTGAGCAGGAACAGCAAGAGCTGCCGACATACGATACAGCGATCCAGGGATTAGACGAAGATGAAATAGACGACGAGGACTAGAGAACAGATAGCAAGAGAGGAGAACAGGTAACAAGGAAGGGACACTAACACCACACGGGATGAAGCGGAGGACCAGAGGAAAGGAACAACCATGATAGAATGACATGGCAAGGAACAACCACGAAAGAACGATAAGGCGCGCGAGACAAGAGAGACCGACGAGAGGTGCAGTCACTAAGAAAGTAGGACGCAGACTAATAAAAACAGAGATGCTACATAGCTCAACCAGTAGCAGCAGCAACCCACTTCCATAGCTCGACCCGCAGGCAAGGGACAGGCTAAAACTCCTCTTCTGCCAGGACTATTAACAGCCCGGCACGAGGGTGCCGCCGAGCTATCAACCGCTGTACCAAGCTGACGGCCTCTCGAGGGTTAGGAGGCGCCACCCGTCGCACGGCCTGCTGCCACTGTCTCTCCACCTCAGCCATTAGCCCTCGCTCGCCGGCAAAGCCAGTGATGTAAGCATACAAACCCCAGGGACGCTTCTCCCTAGGAGCAGACTCCAGCGAGCCAATACCAGAATTGTGCTGCCCAAGGCGACGAATCATATTTTTGGTCATCCCTATGTACTGTGCACAAGAGTCCCGCTGACTGACCAACAAATACACGACCCCGCTAGTGTCGACCGGAAGGGGAATATCCTTGTAGCGAAAAGGGTGCAGCCCCAACAAGAGGGGAGATCCAGCGGGAGCCTCGCCAGCGAGGACGGACACGATGTGGTCCATGTAGTCGTCGTACTGGTTGCGAATACTGAGCCCGCTGATCAGAGCGTCCACGTTGGAACCAGAGTCCCCCACAAAGATCAAATCGGAAGCCTTCCGCACCCGGGAAATAAGAACTACCACCATGGCGCTCTCCCAGAGACTGTTCAGAGGCCCCAGCTCGGTAGCCAACCGAGAGACCGTGTGTCCAAGAGCAGAGTGGACTGTGGAAGCCACGTGGTGCCGCATCGCATACTGCTTCCGCTTGGCCTTTACGCCCAACTTCCAAAAATTGCGGGATCGATCCGGGGCAGTACCAACCTTAGAGAGCCGGAACCCCAAAGCCAGCAACTGCTGGGAGCTGTAGGTAACAACGGAGACCGTCTTGAGCCCGGCAGGGGCAACATAAATTTCCAGATCGAGGAATCGCTCCAGCTGATCCGCCGTAGGAACAGAAAGCATTACGCCCAGCTGAGTGGACTTAAATCGACCAGGGCAGTTGCAAGTGAACTGATAGATGGCGCCCTCATAGAAGTCAAGACAGGGCGGCTCCTTACAGTCCTTACTCAACAAACTCACGACCGCCCTGCTGGCCTTCACCCAGTCGGCGTGGCTCTCCATCCCGACCATGGTATCCGAGTCCGACACCCGTCTGTAGGGCTTCTGGGCTTGAGCCATGGTGGTCCTCTTGTTCGCCAGGAAAGACCTGACAGCGGCAGCCGCTTCCTCCTTCCGAGGAAAAACGCGAAGCACATCGTCGGTGATTGCTGGGTCTGCCCAGGAATCAACAAACGTACAGTTGGCCTCTACCAGCTTGCGAAGCCTGTTCAATCGCCCATTGCGGGTGCGACGGCTACAGTTCAGACTCCTCGCCAGCTGGTTCATCTTCTGCAAAACCGGACAATCGGCGCAGCGAACGTACTGCTTCAACAGGTGCATTCGGAAAGTGGTAAGCACATACGGAGAGAGCAAGAACGGCAGTCCCTTGATAGGTCGCAGTTGCACCTGATCGATTGTTCCCACGACCAGAACACCGCCCATAAACAAGCCGGAGTCTCTCACCTTCCTCAAGATGATGTCCAGAACGGCCAGAAGCTCTGCGCTGAGTTGCCCGCACTCGTCTATGTACAGAACATCGATAGCCCGCAACAGCGCCAGGAACTCAACGTGCTTCGTCAGGGCAATGACCGCCAGCTCTGCAAGGCGATGAGGAGTACCCCCATCCCGAACTCGAAGCTTGAACAGAAGGTGAAGGTGCTTTCCTCCGAGAAGAAAGGCCCTCTCTGCCAGCACAGCAGTAGTCATCACAAAAAGGCCCTTGGACAGTGCGTAACAGACAGAGTGACCCATACAGTGGGTCTTTCCGACCCCTGGAGGTCCTGCAATCAGGGCATTCTTTGGCATGATGGGACCTGGAACACGGTACTGGTCGACCGAACCAACCAAGGCTGCATGCAACCTCTTTTGCTCTCTGTGAGACCCCACAGACTGAGCAGAAGACCGGGGAAGAACGGGGTCCCAGACAGGATGAGTAGCAGGATCCTTACTGGCGCCCAGGAGAGAGGCAGGAGTCGGCAGGACACAGGCCGCGGAACCAGCATAGGCCTCACCCAGGGTCTTGAGGGTGGCGTCCACGCAAGCAGCCTTGGCGTCGAGCATAAAGGCGCGCACCCTCTGGTCGGTGTGCTGAACCAAGGAGGTATACATGACGGGGGGGATCTCGTTGACCGGGAGGGCATCGTGTACAAGCAGAGACTCCAGGATATCATGAGCGCAAATCAAGTACTGGTCCATGGTACTAGTACCCACTGGATAGTTCTTCAGCTGGTCGTCGGCCCACTGCGAGAGTAGCTGGTCCACGACGGCAGAAGTACAGGGCCCAGCTTGCAGCAACCGGGCCCGGGTAAAAGCGTCCCTGATAGAAGTACCAATCCAGAGGTCTCTCTCTGTCTCGAAATGGCCCATACTCAGGAGGAAGTGTATAGCAAACTTGCACGCGCTGCGGGGCCGTACATTGGAGAATACCACCACTGGGAGGCGCTTGGCGGGCGCGTAGTATGCAACAAACGTCTCTTGCAATAGAACCCAGTCGGCAGCCCGACGGCTACCTAGTACAGCGTCAAAGCCGGGCTGCTTAGCACCGACAGCATCCAGAGTGATACCGGCGGCACTGTAGTACCTGCAAATCCTGTCGAAGATGGAGAGCATTGGGCCGGCGCCCCTGTCGCGAAACCGACGTCGGAGTCCCTGGTCCTGCAGCAGCACCGCCAGTGGCTGTATGGCCTGGGTCCGAAGCCGCAGCCTGCGACCTAGACCATCCAGCAGGGCAGACTGCTCCAGTTCCGGCTTCAAGAAGTGTCCGAGCTTGCGATCCTTGGTGAGCACGCATTTGGCAGAGCGCTCAAAGTACCTAAAGTACCACTCCATCTTGTCAAAAGGCAGCAGCTCTGGTGGTCGCACACCAAAGACAAAAACCCTGTCCAAGGACAAGGGGCATACCATCTGGTCCCGAAGCATCAGAACCTGAGAGTGCGTGCAGCACCGCCAACCGCGAGCACAGGATAGAGCACAGAGCCTGAACTGGACGATGGGAACCATGTAGTCAAAGCTATCCGTGCCAGGCCTGATCTTGCCGGCCAGATCCAGGTCCTCGAACACCGCTGCAGGAGGAATCCTCTCTACACCGGGTCGCTCGCCCAATGGCAGGGTAGGAACCCTTATAAACTCCATATTGCAATAGACCTGAGGCTTGCCAAGAATGATCTGGGTCATCTCGGTAACGGCCACTGCGCGTCCGCGAGGCTTATCCCGATCGCGCCCTGCGTTCAGCCGCTTGGTCTCGTTGGTAGCAGAAGAAGCGATCTTGGTGTTGTGCAGGAACACTTGCTCCGCCTTCATACCGGGCTCGCCCTGCTTGGCAACGAAAGCGACATAGTTGGTCTGGTCCACCTTGATGACATACTTAACCACGTATCGAGAGGTACCGTGGCTAGTGCAGATCTGGACATTCATGGTGGACCGGGTGGACGCAAACAGTCGCCCTATCACCGGAGTGATGCTGCCCTCCCCAGGCCTCGCAGGAGCATAAATTCGACGAGCACAGAGAAAGTCCCTCTTAGGTACCACGTTGCCATAAGAATCAACGGCGACCATACCCATTCGCTCGAGGATATCCAGAGCCTCCTTGCAGTGATTTACCTGCAACACGGACTCGTGAAACACCGACAGGTCCTTGCTTATGTAGCGGGTATCAGGGACCCTGCAAACCAAGTCGTCTGAGCCAGGCCCGGTCCTCCGCATGCATCGGGCGGAGTGGCGATGAACCAAGAAACTCCTGGCCTCGTCCTCCATGCGAAAATAGTCGGCCCTGCTGTCCAAGACACCTTCTTCGATGAGCGAATCGACCTCGTCCCCCGTTACAATATCATCGACAAAGCCTCTAACGAGACGCTGAATGACAGCCCTACCCTCCGGAGTACCATACCCATAAGCCAGAGTAACCAGCATGTGCATGTGGGGCAGATTCCCGACGTCGCCCTGATACTCGTCCCTAGAGAATATCCCCTCAACCGCGGCCCCCATAGGCAACTCGGGACTCTTCAAGATGTAATCCAGCAGGAACCGCTTGACCTCGAGCCAGTGTCGAACTATAAGACAACGAGCGGCCTCGTGCAAGGAAAGCTGTACCTCCTTGCAGGCATGCTCGCTGAGCTCCTTCATACTGGGGTACTCTCCGCGCAAGTAAATCTTGTAATTGGCCAAAGCGGCCCCGCTGTCCACGTACTGCTTGATATGTCTGATACCAAAATGCCGCGACTGGTTGCAGGTCAAAGTCACAAAGAGAGTGGAAGGCTTGATCCGTTCCGAGGCGCACAAATTGTGCACGTTCTGTCTATTGTCTATACCGTCGGTATACAGATCGTCGTCCCCATCTCGGAGTCTCATACCAGCTGGACCCATACAGGACTCGAATCCGCGGCTTAGCACAATCCGTGTGTCATGCCCCTCGACAGCACCGTTAGCCAAGGCGTCGAAGAGAAAGGACAAGTAACGCGGATCGGTGGAAGCGCTGCTGTCGATCGACTTCAGCCTTGCCTTGGCGTGGTCCGCTATGCTTGCGACGTTATAGAGCTTCCTGGTGTCGTGCTGGCAGAACAAAGCGGTGGGGATGGAACCGGGGATGCCGCCGTCCGAGCTAGCAGGCAGAGACCAGAAGATGGAAGGAAACAGCACCCCCTCCAGATAAACGAGCGGAATGGTCCCGGCCTCGGGCTGGGACGCCACCCTCTCCAGCAGGTTCCTCTCCCTACGAGAGGCTTCGAGCCGAGACTGTCGCCTCACCAGCATGCTGCCACACTTGTTCAGCAAGACGCTGGTCCCCATTCCCTTTACCCGACCAGTAGCCATAAATCCACTGTCGCACCCGCTGGTAGTAGGTAAGACGAACTCAGCCTCCTCGTCCGAGCTGCAGAGAGGAGCACCATCTCCGGTACCAGGACCGAGACAGTCAAATCCAGTGGGAAGCTCGCGGGTGTCGATGTCAGGAGGCAGACTAAGGTCGTCCCCCAGCCCCCCAAGTGTATCGCCAGAGGAAACAGAGGCGACAGAAGGAGAAGGCGAGGGAGGCAACGGCTGTACATCCGAAGCAGAAGGGTACTGAGCGGCAGTGGCATGCCCGTCGTCGCTGTCCTCGTCGCTGGTATCGGCGAGTACAACACGATCCTGATCCAGCAACTCGTCCCCCCCGAGAGCCGCTCCAGCTTCCGTGGAGACCAGAGCGAAACCTTCGCTGGGGAATGTGCCAAAGCAAGAGGTGCATATGCGGGTGGCACAACCGATAACAGGACACTCGTACTCCTGGATCCGGGCACAGACGGTACTCCCGCTGGGGCCAACCACAGAGACACGTGGCTCAGGGGGTCCAACCAGCTGCCTGCCGCAGGACCTGTTGCAGGTGGCCCCCCTAGGAGCAGTTACCAAAGGGACGTCGTGGATAGCACAGCCCACCCTGCTCTGCCCTCCTATATACCGAAGATAATCTCGCCGATAGCACTCGAGGTCCACCGGTCGACGCCTCACGTACAAGGCCATATCAATAGAACCCCAGTCCATGGCGCGATGGTCCTCCTCCGAAACCACACGAGCGCGAGGTCCCCTCCGTTCCTGCACCCACCAATGAGGAAACAATCGAGACCCGTGCCTTGCCCACACACCACCATCCCAATCTTGCGGCTTGAGGGGACTGCCCGACGCGGACCAGGTCATAAAACGAAGCTCAAAACTAGCCCCGCCAGAGGTAATCTGGTCCTGCAGGGGTCCTATGTTGGTTCGGCCCTGCTTGTTGAGGAACCAGAGGACATCGCAGTCGTCTTCGACGATAAGGAGGTCCATGAAACGAAACTTAAGGAACGAGATGACCCCCCGCTGAGCCTCGGCGGAAAAGAGCAACTCCAGGTCTCCCAACAGGTACCCGTTATTCGGACGGCCAATGACACTGTACAGCTTGGCACACAAGCCCACTGGCCTCCTCATGTCATCCCCCAGCTTGACATAGAAAGGGTGCCTCTTGTCCCGAGGACGCCGCGTCTGACGGAGGATAGTGTGGCCCAGGTATGACAAAAGGTGACCATGCCACTGATCAGCGCTATATACGGAGTGACTAGCGTGCGTCCAGACCGGGGCCACGTGCAGCAACAGGTGCATGGTAAACCACAACAGCCGGTAGTCCGTTTGTGCGCGAGAGCGCATGGGACCAAGTCGAGTCATGCGACAACCCAAGGAATCGCAGGGATGGATCTTGATCAGATGAAGGGGCCAGAGTCGCTGTACGCTTGCCGAGCTCGGATTCCCGCCGCGGTTGACTGACAGCTCCATGTGGGAACTGGCTAACACGGCCTGCTGCAGACGCATGACATCAGGTAGCGTCATCATAGTAGCTCCATGGCAGGCCGTCTCGAGCCGATCCAAGTCAGGAAACAGCTCCATTGACCTAGACTCCAAACCGCTGAAAAACCCTTCCCCCATTGCCCCACTCCTGTCTAGCCTAGAAGCCAGTCCTCTGATGTCAGCCCGAGCGCGGAAACACCTAGCCTCGACCAGGTCAGAGACATGAGAATGAGAATCAAACCGGCGGGATGCGTCGCTGACCCAAGTACTGTCGAGCCCGCTGTAGTTACCAAGAAACATGTTCATCTGGTAGGTGTTAGAGTACTGTCTGGCCTTGGCCTTGTGAAGCGTCCGTGCCCGAAGAACGACAAAACTCAGCTGATCTCCAGCCAAAGGAGGCAGACAATTCCGGCTCTTGGGGAGGTGGAAGTAACTCTCCTTAGCGCCCCCATGGTGGTCGTCGCAAGTCAAGAAGACGGGGCCCTGATGAGGGTCGAAACACACAGAGACCTGCACGCTCCAATCAGGATTGAACAATTGACAACCGATAGAGAAAGAGAAGTAGTCCCTCCTGGCAGAGGCGACGGCATCGCGCTGGCTAGAAGTGGAGAAGCTCCCTGTAAACTCAAGGAAGGGGAAGAAGCTGCTCATGACCGCGTCGTAAGACATGCACCCGGCGTTATGAACAAAGCCAGAACAGCCCCAGGGACAGAGCACGGTAGCATTCAGGTACTGACTGCAACCCGCCTGAAGCTCGCCAAGCAGATTCCGCTCGAGAACACCCTTAAAGGCACGCTTGTCGACAGTCCGGTCGCTTACCACGGCCACAGACTCCCGGTAAGAATCCAACGAACCAGTGGAATAGACAGCGGGCAACTCGAGCACCAGACTTCGCTCCCAGGCTCTCCACCACAGGCGAGGCACAAACTGGATGGAGTCGCTACCAAATCTCGACAAGCACTGGGGGTGGCTGAGAAATTTCCAAATATATATCGGCCAGACGCTAGACCAGGAAAACCGAGGACTGGCGGGCTGGGGCAGACCAACAGGCTTGACCAATATGGCCGTACATTGAGCACAGAGGGTGACATGACTGGTACCCCTCCTTATATCCCTCCTGGTGAAAGACTGCCACCGGTGCCTAAAGCATAAGCCAGCCACCGGGACCCTGGCTAGTACGACCGTTAGCTCTTCGGCCTCCAGAACCTCGAGAGGCAGAGCTTCTCTCCTGCAATTGCGACAGCACACCAGGAGGGCAGGAGGACAGCCCTCCAACGCGTGAAGGCTGCCAGATGGCTCGCGAGGGCACACCTGGGCATCAGGAGAACAGGGGGCGTCCTCCCAGGTCTCCTCTGAGGGAGGATCTTCGAGGATATCGGTAGAGGCTCCGCTAGAAACGGAACCCTGGTCGTAGGAGGACCCATCAGAGTCCCACTGAAAGGGATCGTCGCCCTCCATCTCGACAAAGTGGGCGCTGCGCCCCCTACTCTCGTTGCGGGAAGTAAAGTCGCGCCAGGTCTTGCTCCATAGAAGGTGTCCAGTCACATCCCTCCCCCGAGAAGAGTAGCGATGCCCCTGGACAGCGGACTGGCCCTGCCGAGCAGGCAGTAGGGGACCCGAGCCAACGACTGGCGCCTGAACAACCACGGATACCGGTGCAACAACAACCGACGCGCCGCCTGACGCCTGTAAAGCAGAGACGACAGGAGGAAAGCAGCTATCCTCGGGAAGCGAAGCCAACAACGGAATCCTGGCAGGTGGCGAAGGAAGCGCAATGGAACGGCCCAATCGCCTCCAACAGGTCACACACAGAGAATCAAACCTACCTGCCCTCTGGGCCTGGATATAACGCAAACAAACCCGGCACTGAGCCAGAGAAGCAGGTAGCGCATAATCGGTGTAGGAAGCCATGGCGAAAAAATGAGAGGAAGGACGACAGAAGCCGCAGTAAAGTGGTGCCATCCAATAACGCATCCCGCCCGGCTTAACGGATCCGTTAAGTAAATAAACACCTTCAGGCTAGATAGCAGACCTTGAGAGACCAGACTCACAGGGCGGCAAAAGAAGAACAGGCAGCAAGACGATCGGGATAACGGCTACTAAGTAAACACCTGCACCAGACGCAACCGAGGGGCGAGATCGAGAGACCGGACACCCAAGATACTAGCAAAGAACAAGTGAAGAGACAACCGCAAT
>JAVCKV010569985.1:0-10152 GCA_032274145.1 Herpochondria borealis | reverse complement strand
TTTTATAATAAATAAAACGTCGGGAGAAACGACGATATATCGTCGTGAGAAAAATTCAAATCAAGAGACGCCGTCCGACGTTTAAAACGTCGGTCCCCGACGATATATCGTCGGGTTTGGGGGGTATGACCATGCCGTGATATGGATACGGATACGGATATGGACACACACACAGAAGGGAACGTAAAAGGACACGGACACGCATACGGACACGGACACGGTTACGGTTACGTACACGGACACGGAAACGGACACGGACACGGAGAAGGAGACGGACAAGGAGACGGATATTTATATGCATCGGAAAACACAGAAACATACATTGAATCGAAAATTCATATCGATACAGCCACAAATACAGCCACGCACTCGCACATGCACTCGGACACGCACATGGACACAAAAATATAGGATGAAACGAAGAAGTACCTGCACACTAAAACTAAAACGCGGAAAGAGATGAAGACGGAGAAGGAGAGGGACACGCGCATGGAGACTGAGACAGAAACATACACGGAAACGGAGAGTACAACGCACACAGGCACGGAGAAGGGAAAGAAAATGCACACACACACGTACATTCAAAAAGGAACGATGAACGAGACGGAGACGGTGACGGAGATAAAGGCGGAGAAGGAGACGGATACGGGCAGTCACACGAATTCAGTGACGGTTATGGTGACGGAGACAAACAAAGAGACTGGGACGGGCACGCACATGCACCCAGACACGAAAACGCAAGCGGAAATGCCCACGGACACGGACACGGACACGGACACGGACACGGACACGGACACGGACATATGCACATACATGAATCCGTAAACACATAAAAATACATTGAAACGGAAACGCATATGGATACATCCACGAACACTGACACGCACTCGCACATGCACACGGACACGCACACGGACACACAAATGTAGGAGGACAAGCAAACGTAGCTGCAAACTTTTACGGAAACGCGGAAAGAGAATGAAAAGTGGACATAGAGAGACACGCGCACGGAGGCAGAGACAGACACGGAAACGGAGAGGACAACGCACACAAGCAAGGAGACGGGCAAGCAAAAAAACACGCACACGCACACGCAAAAAGGCACGGGAATAATGACGGAGATTGTGACGAAGATGATGGTGGGGAAGGAGACGGATAAGCGCAGTCACACGGAGACGGTGAGTGTGACGGAGAGGGAGACAAAAAGGGGACAGGGACGGGCACGCACAGGCACACGGAAACAAACACACATGGGAACATGGTCACGGACACTGAAACGGAAATGGGCACGGACACGGAAACGGACACGGAAACGGACACGGAAACGGACACGAAAACAGACATGCACACGGAAACGGAAAAGTAGAAGGACACGGACACTGATATGGTTAAAGACACGCACGTGGAAACGGACACGCACGCGCGGACGCAGACGAAATAGGATATGTATAAGGACAAGCAGATGAAGCGAAGCTCTTGAGATCGTCTACCCTACTAACACGGAAAGTGAGCTCTCGAACTCGCTGGGAACTGGAGACGGAGCCACTTGTCCCAACTACCCTTAAAAAATCTGTCAAACTCACCAAAAATCGTAGCAGAATTTCATCATTCACCCCCACTACCACCTCCTTGCAGAGTGCCACGAAAACCTTTTTTTTACTTCCGTTTGCGCCCAACGCCCTGCCGGCCGGTTAAAAACCACAACTCGCAGCGGACTCCCCTCACTCACGACAATCGCAGACCCCTCTCATAAGCACCACCACAACACTTTTCTTACTTTCTCCACCTCCGCCCCCCTGATCTAGGCCACCAAAATCCCCTTTTCACAGATCCATTCGCACCTAACGCCCCTTTCCGATACTTCCAACAGGGGCTCGGACGAGGGAGATTCATAAAAAAGCTCCTTCCTTTCGTCACGCGCTCTTCGTAATTGGCAATCCCTTGTTCACCATACCTATGATGTGCACCATGGAGAACTTCAAAAACTCTGCAAAGTATCTGTTACGCTGTGATAAATTTCAAACGTGCATCTGCGGCTGGGCAAAAACTTTTGGTTTAAGAGCTGCAAGTACAACAGCTAGGGTAGTGCGTCGTTTCCTGCCAACAAGGCCGACACACAGAACGCAACGCCTGGTTTTTTGCACTGCAAAAGACCCGGCCAAGGGAAATCTTACACTGCAGTCTTATTTTCCGCACCACATAACACTGATAATCACGAACGTATCATGACCTATTCAAGAGCACTCGAAAGACCCAGCAGACTGTGTGCGCCTTTTAATTCCTTCTGAGAGGGCCAAATTAGACGTGCTCACTTTACCGTTCTTCACCGACTTGTATAACTTAGAAGCATCGAATCAGCCCGGCTCGTGGAAGATTCAGAATAAATCGATAGTGCAACAGAGAGGAACAGCGACAGGTGCAACTATCACAACATGGGCTCAACATGATGACTTTACTTTCCTTGCGAGACCGTCTATTTTTTGGATTCCCATGCAGGGCCCTCCTCAATGAAAAAGCTGCAACGTACGTTGCAAGCTGTTGGATATCAGGCAAAAGGGAGAACCCAGTAGTACTTGTCATGGAAACACTTTTGCGTTGTAAAATAAACTTCATGTGGATATTCGCGAGAAGAATTGTGCACCAGACACAAACAAAGTAGCTAAATCAGGATACAAACTCCCAGAACCAGAGATAATAGTACTTAATTTGCTCTAGAAGAGCCCGCCCGTAATGCTTACCAAGGAATCACAAATGAATGTGGCATCATTTTCACACGTCAAGAGCGTGACCGTTACATGCATTAGTTCGTCGACCTCCACTTTGCAAAAAAACTACCTTGCGTGAGAGCGCACTATCAATTGAGCTGCAGCTCTACCTTGACAATGTTTTGATCATCAGGTCTGAGAGCGAAGCAGACACCGGACATGTCTGACTTTCCGTTGCTTCATTAGTCGCAGATGCGAAGGACGGTCGTGCGGAGCGCCTAGCACGGTTTTAAATCGACACTTTAGGGATAAAACCTACGTGAGATTTTATTCTGAAACAACTTTGTATGGAATTCCGGCTTGGCTGAAGGTTAACAGGTGCAGGCAATATTATCGTACCATTTCAGCAAAAAACAAAGGGGACCTAAATGATGGAACGGCATACGGTGTTTACAGACTTTTTTTAAACGCAGAAGAGTTCGATAAAAAGAACATATTGTACGATCAGCAATCGTTTGGTAGCTGTTGCATACTTCCGCTCGGGCCTTAAGTAGATGCACGCCAATATGTATGGGAGGCAAGGGCTGTATCACTCACACCAAACGGTCACTAAAAAAATGAGGTCATGCAGGCTATTCATGAAGATATAGTTACGGGAGCAAAAAAGGAGGTGGAGGGAATGGATCTGTATAGCCAGCCGGAACAGATACTCCTCGACACAGTGGGAATGTTCGGAGATTATCTGGTGTTGACTTCAACAACAGATATCTGGGGCCACAATGTATTGGCGTCGGAAGTTCTGTACTTTCAGCGAACGATGCAATGCCCATTCGGGATAAGATTTCAATCTACATACATGAATAGTTGACGATTGGGTGGAATAAGAACCGATGAACGCGGACGAGCGATACGCCCCACACTGAATGGTGACACTTTCTTAAAATTGACCGGTTACTCGTCCGCTTCTGTTAAAGCCTTAAACAGTTTACCTCTTGTTCGTCTCGCCCAGATTTCGGGAAAGTGGGCGGTTCAAAATTCGGTGCAGAAGGTGACGCTTTGGTACCGGCCACATTTATTCTGTGCAGATTGTTGCGCCCGCGCCAGATATGGAAAACCTGGTTGATCAACGCCACCTTAAACGTTTTTTACCACTCTGTCCTGTTCGGAAGAGTTCAAGCGCATGGAGGTACGTTCTATGCACAATTCCGATGCCAGAGGACTGCTACCACAAGACAATTTTCTAATGTGGGGAAAGGGAGGTTTATAGGGTTGCGAGGCGTTTCAGTGTCAACGAAGCTCTATATACTCCTGGCGTCTGTGCATACCTTCATGTAAAGGTTCATGGAAAAATTGTGTTCCTCCTCCCTCGAACCCGGCAGCGACTTGTGGCGGGTTTTTTTACTGGAAAAGCATCCAAACTGAAGGAATGGGTCCTGCTGACGCGTTCAAACCATCTTTGGTTCTCCAAAGCAAAAGAGAACAACACCTAGCTACACGGGATTATATTAAAGCGGCCGCGGCTATTCATCGCCGCAACCCAATTTTCGGCTAGATACTGAACAAAACTATTGTTCACACGGTGTAGTAGAACAAGTCTAGCTACGTATAAAAAGAACTCCTAAAACCTGGGGTTCTGGCCGTTTTCTATGAAGACTACTAGAGCTTATGTGGGTATCCTCTCCTGTAGTGTAGAGGATAGGTTTTGATAGCTCGAAAGCTAGTAGAAATCGACTGAAGAATTTTTGAACCAGGGTTGTAAAGCCTGTGGGACAGCTCGGTCGGGACGGTAGAAAAGGGCGGTAGCAAAGGGTCGTAGAAAAGCGGCCGATGGCAAGGGACGCGTAAGACGGGCTCGAGAAAGGGACGCTGAGACGGGGCGCGAACGAAGGTCGCGAAAGGGAAGAGGTGAAGAAGGACGGTCTCTGAACGGTAACGCGGGATTCACCAGAGCACGCTTACTAAATGCTCCGGGACGGGATAAAAGGAGGTTCAATGGACGCACGGCGCTTCAGCTCGCGGAACGAAGGTAGGAAGGAAGGTTTTCATTTTAAGAGCGCTCGCGTGGTGAGACGCATCGCAGCTGATATAGAGAACTACATAAACTACATGTGTCTCAGGAATACCTTAGCGTAAAATATATGGTACATGTACGTGGTAATAATATGCCACATATATTGTACCCATATACTATTAATTGAGAAATGAATTAAATTCATTCTAGTACACAAGGCTTTCTAGTTGTGCATCCACCCCGTTTGAAACTACGATAACGCTCGCAACTTCTCTGCGATGATCTTGAAAATTACACATCGCCTGTTAAAGAACTGACTGGAATCAAACCCCTAGCCGACATCTGAAATCAGCGCGGTGGAGTGTGCGATTGCGTCCTAGTGGTACGCACGCGTTTATTCACTCTACCATGTTTGGAAGTGCGGGGATTATTTGGAAAAGTAGTATGCAGAACAATTGAACCGGCGCTGACGAAGTGGTTCAGCCAAGTGCTCCTGGCGCCAATGAAGGTCGACACACAGAGATTCTTTATCGACTTCAGGTGACTGAATGCTTCGAACATTCCGGACATGTACCCCCTGCCTCGCATTGACGCTTTCATCGACAAACTAGGCCAGAAAATCGTTTTCACGTTGTTTGAGCCACTCTGGGGTACTGGCAGGCTCCCATCGCAGAGAGGTACAAGGACAAGACGACATTCACAATCCATATGGGCACATACCGATATCGACGGATGCCCTTTGGTTTTCCTAATGCTCCGTTAACTTTACAGAGTGCTCTCTACATCTTACTCTCCAGATTGCGGTGGAAGATGTGCATTGTGTACATCGACGACATCGTCTTGTTATCTCAAAACGACGAGAAAAACCTTGGGCCCCTGGACCAAATCCTCTCCCTGCTCGTTGACTCCTGTATAAAGCTCAAACTCAAGAAGTGCTTTTTCTTCCAGGAAAAGGTCGAATACTTGGGATTAAGCGTTCGTTCAGGTACATTTAGTGCATTCCTGGATGCAAAGGCCATCAAGGCCGTGCGTGACACGACATTTCCAGACATCCCGACCCAGATAATGAGCTTCTTGGCCGTATGCAACTCCTACCGACGCTTCGTTACCGGCTCCCCAAAGGCATCATCCCCACTCACGGACATGATCGAGAAGGATAGTGGTATCGACTGGGACTACCCGGCCGAACCGGAGCGAGAGAAACCCGAAGCCTTCGAAACATTGAAGAAGGCTTTAACTAACCCTCCTGTGTTAACTCTTTCGGTTAGCGGCCGCCTCTACATGATCGATTGCGATGCCAGTAGCTGCGCCATGATCTTGGTTCTCCTTCAGCAGCAGGATCCGGACACGCCCACCAAGTGAGCGAAGGTGGGATACTATTCGAAGACATTGACGAACGAGCAGAGGAATTATTCCATGACGGAGCGTGAGTGCTATGCTGTGGTTTGGTCCATCCTGACACTACGACCTTACCTGGAGGGCACCGAGTTCATGGTTCGCACGGGCCATGCTGCCCTCAAGTGGATGGTCACCTTGAACGACCCGACCGGTCGGCCCATGCATTAGCGACTCCGTCTCATGTATTTCACTTATGAGAATTTATACCGACCGGTTCTCAAGCGTCATGTACCGGACGCTTTGTCCAGGCGTCCCGGCTCCACTAGTCCCTAGGATGTAGAGATTGATGAGGAGATTCCGTGAACAAGTTGATGAGGTACATGCGATGGTCAATGCGATCACTCGGCGGCAGCAGCCAACAGCTCCGGCACAGCATACGACCACGAACACGCGATGGACCCGTTCGAATCCCATCCCCTTGAAGCGGGATGCGACCAAGCCCACAAGTGAAACTGCCGTTACTCCGCGCCTGCCAAACAGGCACAGGACACAAAAGCAAGGCGAACGGGTTGTGGATTCGCCAATTGTTCGCCCCGTTCGTGCGCAGCGGCAAGGCGATCAATTCTGGGAAGACAAATATTTCATGCCATTGCCCGATGAGCTGATAATTGAGGACGTGGCCGAATGCGACCTGATTGCGGATGCACGGGATGCCATGCCTGCGGGGCAATTCGATTCTGATGGGAGCTCCGTGACGATGTAGCGGAACAACCCTTGCCGGCCCCACTAAAAAGCCCGGAGATAAATGAGGAACAGGTTTTTGACTAGTTTTTCCAGTCCGTGCTCAGCACTCAGATCGATCGCAAGAACATCCCGTTCTTCGAGGACGACGACGGGCTTCTCGGTAGTTCACACCCTCGCGAGCGAATTGTTAACCAGATAGTCCTGCCGGCTTCTTTGAGCCATCGCGTTCTGCGACTTGCACATTATCATAAGCTGGCGGGACATCCTGGGAAACCGCGCCCACAAAACCGATTGCGGCGGTCGTCTTATTGGCCTAAAATGTCGGCTGATGCGATTAAGACCGTCCGCGAGTGCAATTTTTGCGCCAAGAACAGCACCCGGGTTTTAAAGCAGGCGAAAAATATGAGACTGTTCCCGACTAGTAATTCATTGGAAACTGTCTCTGCCTTCTTCCAGTGGGCTTTTTAGATTCTGGAGGTCCACTACGTCTTTAACACAACGTACCATCCGCAAATCAACGGAAAAAAAAGAAGGCTTCAATAGGTCGTTGACTGCGATGTTGCGTTGTTACGTTGAGGGTCATCCGGCGGACTGGTGTAAGTAAGCGCATGCATTTTGCTATGCGTAAAAGAAAGCCATCCACCGCACCATCCAAACGACACCATATGGCCTTTTTCCTCTCGCGCCCGCCTCCTGATTTCACGATCCAAGAAGCGTTCCGCCGCTCTAAACGTCATCAAAACCCGACATTTTACCGCGCGGACTATGTGGGGCGGTTGCGGGTGGCCATTGGCAAAGCGAAAGCGAGTCTAAGAAGGGCCCAAAAGAAGTAAAAGGTTGATTTTGGCAGACGTCCACGCCGGGTCCGCAAGCTCAAGGTGAATGATTCGGCCTATCTCGACACCAACGATGGTGCCAATAGTAGTGCTGCTTTTAGCTCGCCCGAAGCAGCACACAATAGGACACGGCGTGATAGATCTATAACGGAGGGGCAGGTAGTGGCTATGGAGAGGACACCGTGCACGTGTGGCAGGGGGTAGTGTAGTTACCCGTGCGTTGTGTACGTCCGCGCAGCGTCGCTACAGACAAACTCCAAAGGAAGAGGTAAATGAGGGAAAGAAAAGGGGAAAGAAGAAGACAATACGGGTAAATATGCTTTACGTGGAGGGTAGACTTCTCTAACACAGTTTATTATATCGCCAAACCTAACCCAGCGCCGCCCAGCCAGCTTTTGTAGCGGATGGGCGAGCTCCCAAGGCGGGGCGGGTGGCCGGGAACGGCCAAAGGGTAAAACACCTAAAACTAAATGCACAGAGTGCCACTGGCACTTACAGTATCCTATATAATGCCGATTGCACTAACATAGACTCCCTCAGATAGGGTAATGTGCCCTAACTGTGAGCCTAAACTACAACCGTAAAAACAATACGCGAACCACCCAACCCGACCAATCCGCAGCCATGCCACTCCAGAGTAGCAAAAAAGCGAAGTGGCAGAGTACTTACAGTCACCAGAGTTTGCCCGGCCCGAGTGGTGGAATGGAAAAGTGGCAGCTGATTCCGACCACCCGGGATGGGTGTAAACGTGTCGATTTTGCTAATGTCGGTGCGCGGCCCCCTTTGCGCCGTACTGCACCGAGAAGATGAATAAGTTGTCAGACCAGATTAACGGGGCGTTACGCGTTCTCTCAGTCAAAAAGAAGATAAGACCGCCGTAATTCAACGCGGCGATGTTACGGAACGCGTTAGCGTTAGCCGCCTCACTCGTGCCACTGCCAATGCTCCCGTGGTCGGTCCTACGTACGACACCGACCATGTGGAAACTCCGCACGATTTGGCTGGCAATATCCTGGAAAAGAAATCATGGTTCTTCAAGGGCATCTTGGATCGCCGCACCTTGGAAGATGTGGGCATGGAATTCAAGTTGGACTCGGATGGCTATCCCGCATGATGGGCCTCTCTTAAACTTGGGCCAGAAGAATCAGTCTCCCGTTACTTTGATCGCATTTCTGCCGCGCGTCGGCAGTCTGCCTCGCGCGGTAATGTGTCGCTCGTCATGCCGCAATTCTGCAACTGCCCGCGGTTCAGATTACCGGAAACCGCATGTTTAAATGGAACTTTCAACTCCTCCTCACGTGGTGGGAAGATCCTCCATCATGGATGCCGTTTTAGAATGTCTCCACCAGAGAGTACATGGCTTATATAAACCGTCACGTCAACAACCGCTTCACCGCTTGCTTCGATCCTCCGTATTACTCCTCCTCGTTTTGACACACCCGCCGGGTCTTCGGATCTTGAATTGGGGGCGGCGGAAAAGGCTGCGGAAATCGTTCCGTCGTTGGTTCTGTGCCGACATGCCTTCGTTTTATTTCAGATTTTTTCCTTTTCCCTTTCGCTTTTTCCCTTCCGCACAGAGGATCATCGAGCAGCATAGTCGCCCCTTCGGCGTTATGTATCTTCAATCATCGGGGTTTGGGATGGCTAAGTAACAGCTAGGATTGATCAATTCATCAGTCATCATTTCATCGTTCATCAAGTAATCAGGCACGTCAAAGTTAGTTAGTTCAGTGCGCTCGGAAGTCGCGCGTCGAGGCGCGACGTGTGCAGAGAGGGTTCCACGAGGTGCTATGTCTGGTGTGCTCGCCTTTCGGTATCCACCTGGCTCCCAGCCTTAGGTACCGGTAGTCAACCTGAGGGCCGTCCGGGCAAGCATACTTTCTACAAAACCACGCCGGCCTATGCCAAGTTGGGGAAAATCCGAAGCGGCCTCTGGTAATCAACAACGTTACTCGAAGACCCAAAGGTCAACCGGTGACGGCTGCTCACGAAAAGGCCTGAATTCTCGTGCGCGCCTTTTGGAAAACACTACCAAACGACATTCGGTGGGCCGCCTTCGGCTCCAGTAAATTGAAAACAGCATGATACACTCAGCAGGAAACTCAAGCATTCACGTCAAGGAAAAGCAGCCCTGCACTCGCGACTTCGCGACTTCGGCGCGAATTAATCACCTCAACCTCAGGAGCCTTCGACGCATGTTCCATGCCTACTGTTAGCCTTTTGGTGGCGCCTTTGGCGCCAAGTCTTTTCAAAAGAGTTACAGTTTGGTTGTGAAAAATGGGGAGTCATGCTTCTTACATTAATTGGGGGCAATCGGTGAAATGTTTCAGTTGTGCAGGTTTATCGTTTCCGCCTCCCCCACGAAAGTGAGAACTGAGGCATTGCGGGTGGCACAAGTACCAGGTGCCTTTGGCGCCTGGTTAACCACTAGGGATACCGGAGATTATAGAAGCAGCCAAGCCGTCTGCAGTGGCGGAAGATGAAGGAGATTGGCAGGAGTCGGGCTCTTCGGCGCGAC